>JAGFNK010000134.1:0-115811 GCA_025769875.1 Russula earlei | reverse complement strand
TACCGTCTCACCGTCCAGTTCTACCACCTACGCCTCAACAGAATACAAAGGGAAATCAATCTTACGTCCAACTTGCTGTTGTACCAGGAATACACAACACCTTTGACTGGGAAACTAACTCTTGGCTATACGACGCAGACTACAATCAACCTTGGGCAATTACCAGCCCAGACGCCTCATATACTGGTCCCCCTGCATACTATTCTGTCCCAGCAATCCTAGAAGCCTCAAGTCTCGCCCCTCGACCCCTCACACCGATTCAGACCACTGTCCCAACTAGCCAAGAACGGTGGTCTCGCCAGCACAGAAGATACTGAGTCAAATCCGTGACAGCAAGGTGTAACTGCAAAACAGAGTATTGCACGTGCAACTTTCGACCAGAACACCTCCTACTCCTGACGGAATTACCTGTGGACGCAGGGCGATTACCACCTCCCCATTAGATAAATCTGGCCCTCGACACAGAGACGCGCATCATCCCAACGACCCCCCTGAGAGAGAAGCAATTCCCAACGCAAGAGGATTTCTTGTTGAAAGACCATTACCTCCTACCCCTCCTGACGCCTACGTACCCTTGTTTACCCAATCGTATTCCTACCCCTGTCATACCTATCCAACCCTTTGCATCACCCCTTGTTGAATCCCCTGATAGTACCGATCTTAGGAATACTGATTTACACTGTTATCTACCAGAACAATCCTTCTTAGCATTAAACCTACCTACGCGTTCAAGGAGAGAGTTAATTGAATTCAAGAATTATTGTACCCAAGCTTGGCATCAACGACTGACACACTTTATAGTCTACAAGCACCCCCACCAAGGAAATAAGTGACTTTGCCATCTCTCCAGCAGAATTTGAAGGATATCTGTGGAAAACCCTGAGTAGTTCTAACACAAAGCAGCATTACTGAAGAATACTCCCGAATCCAATTAAGAAAACATCAAGGAAGACCCGATACCATTCGACTAAAGCCAGCCTACACCATTGCATATCCTTGGAACAACGGCCATTGGACTATAACAGTCGTCTAGATCTATGAGCACTAGGAGGGACATCACTGACGAAGAAGAAAATCTAATCCCACTCCTATTTGAAAACCTCAGTTACGACACCCAAGATCACTGTTACCGAGGAAAATTTGCAGGCACACCTATTATCAACCACGGAAATCTTTCTGACACTTGGTTATACGAAGACGATAACGACGAAGTTACCACCGAACAACTTAAAGCGGCAGCCCCAGGAGCAGAAAACGTTCAAGACTTCAACCCCTATAACTACTACAGGCCTCTTCCTAGACAGACCAGTCAAGTGGAGCCGTTCTAGAAGACATTGGGTTTACTATAACAATCGAGAAGTCGATTTCTCAGCCAGAACACCTCAAGAAGTTACCGCTATCCTAGGAACTGCTCAGAGCACTCGAAGCACCACTCCAGGACCTTCTACTCGGCGTAATACCCAACAACCTACTCCTCATACAACTAGCAACGTACCACAAGCAGTCCCTCGAACGCTCACTCCAACTAGAATCCAACTACAAGGTTCAGCCCCACCTATTGTTACAGCTACAACAACTCAGAATCCCACCATGTCAAGCAATCCACGCCTTGTTGGAACAGCACCAGAACCCTTTGACGGAAAGGCTGATAACGCAGAAGCCTTTTGGGCAGCTTTGGCCAATTATTATTACATCAATGGCGACTCCTTTACAGATGAAAGCAAGAAAGTTGCCGCTGCACTAACCCACTTTAAAGTAGGAACACCCGCTGGAGCGTGGGCTAGAGAACAAACCACCAAGGCTATGGCTCGTACCGTAGCAGACTATGGGTCATGGGACGACTTCAAGAAAGCCTTTGCCGATCACTTTATCCCTGCAGAAGCAGAGTTGGCCTCCGCTAATACCATGCACACCTATTATCAAGGAAAACTACCATTTAATGAATGGTATCAGAAATGGTCACACCACACATCACGAGCTACCACCGATGAAAGAACAAAGATGTACGCATTTAGGAAGAACATTAACCCGGCCTTACATCAGAAAATATTGGGAATCACACCAACACCAACTACACTTGCAGCCCTTGTCAAAGCAGCAAGAGAATTCGACAACCTTTTCCACCTATACAACTCCACTGCTTTTCGAGGAGGACAGCTCTGTGCGTGCCCGAGGATTAAACACTCAAGGATCAGATAATCCATTGGAAATTAACTTGTACCAAGGAGAGCCCAGTGAACGACCCTGGGAATCCAGAAGTGAAAGGAAACCTCTCACAGATGCAGAGAAAGAATTTCGACGCAAGAACAATCCTCTGTTATTACTGTGGAAAGAAGAATCATATGGCAAATCAATGTAGAGCAAAGAAAGCAGCTCAAGGATGCCAACGACAAGGATCTCGCCCCCAAACAGTCAGAGCTACAACCATCCAAGATGAAAACATCGAACCTGCACAAGAGGAACCCGTTCCTGTTGCATCACTAACAACCTGGAGAGAAACACTTGCAGACTCAATCCTCCGCCCAAGATCTGCTCCTATGGATTTTTAATTGGACCCCCTTCTGCACCGAGAAGGGACGCGGTCCAAATCAGTACATACAAAGAGAAATCAATTACCCCAAAGTTTTTACCAAGAATATTCGCTCCCCTTCCATTGCCTTGAAAGTTACCTTAGTGGGGAAGACAAGCGGCAAAGAAATCGGTGCAAGAGCCCTGCTCGACAGTGGAGCAGAAGGAATGATAATCCATGAATGATTTGCACAAAGACACCACCTGCACCTTCGAACTATGATCAAACCCTTGCCAGCACAAAATGTAGACGGAACACAAAATGCCAATGGACTAATACTGCTTTAGCACCATCCAAAGACTTCGCATTCAAGCGCACACAGGCGCCACTCATGACTGAACAAGCAGAATTCCTTGTCACTAACATTGGAGATCATGACATTATCTTAGGAACAGATTGGCTACGACACCACAACCCAGATATTGATTGGGCAAATGATACAATCACACTGAGGAACTGCCCCCAAACTTGCCTTACCACACACCCAAGCATAACCATTGCATCTGCATCTGGAACACGGAATTACCAAATACAAGCGCTTACTTTCCCTGAAGAAGAAGAACCCGAGTTTACAGACATTGCTGCTCTAATCTTCCCAGATACTGAAGGACCATTGAACCCATGTGTTGACGAACAAATCCACGATGCGTTTAGCCCAATAACAATCAGCATAAGAGCCAAATCAACCACAGCTACCAAGCTAGCCAATGCAGAAACACCCCCTAAGACATTAGACGAACTTATCCCTGCCCAATTCTTGAAATGGCGAAAAGTTTTCGATGAACAAGCTTCTCAACGCCTTCCTGCTCACCAACCATGGGACCATGCAATCAATCTAAAACCAGGGATCGCCCGACGCGATTCTGGCATTTATCGACTTACTCCTAAGGAACTACAAGCCCTAAAAGAATACTTAGACGAACATTTAAAAAGAGGCACAATCCGACCATCAAAAGCAGCTATTGCCAGCCCATTCTTCTTTGTAGAAAAGAAAGGAGGAAATCTACGACCCGTGCAAGACTACAGAGCCCTGAATACAGCAACTGTCAAAGACGCATATCCACTACCCTTGATTCCTGAATTAATTGACAAACTCCAAGGAGCCCAATACTTTACCAAGTTTGACGTACGATGGGGATACAACAATATTCGCCTCAGAGAGGGAGATGAACACCTCGCAGCATTCAAGACACCATTAGGACTCTTCGAACCATTGATAATGACATTTGGTCTCTGCAACGCCCCAGCCACTTTCCAACGCTTTATGAACACCATCCTAGCAAAATACATTGCCACTGAACGAGTGGTTGTTTATCTAGATGATATACTAATCATGGTGCAAACCTTGAACGAACTAGATGACTGGACACATAAGGTCCTAAAAACACTCCAAGACCACGACTTATACTTGAAACCAGAGAAATGTGCTTTCCGACAAAACTCTATTAGTTACCTAGGCATCAATATCTCCCAAGGACGAATATCCATGGACCAAGACAAGTTAATAGGCATTACAAAATGGCCTACTCCGACCAATGTTACAGAAGTACAAGCATTTCTAGGGTTTTGCAACTTCTATCGGCGATTTATCCACCAATACTCACGAATAGCACGACCCTTGTTTAATCTAACAAAGAAAGAACACCCCTTAAATGGGAAGACAATGAAGAACGAGCATTTCAGAAACTAATTCAAGCATTCACAACGGCCCCAATCCTCATGTTACCTGACCATACGAAACCCTTTCGACTCATCTGCGACGCAAGCGACTTTGCAGTCGGCGCAATCTTAGAACAACCTGATGAATTTAACAGACACCACCCAGTAGCCTATTTTTCAAAATCCTTAGGACCCTGCACAACAAAATTACATGATCTACAATAAAGAACTCCTTGCCATCGTCTCATCCCTCTGGCACTTCCGACACTACCTTGAAGGCGCTGCACACCCCATTGATCTATGGACAGACCACAATAATTTGACATACTTCATGACAAAACAGAAACTCACAAGACGACAAGCCCGGTGGGCACTCCTCCTCAGCAATTTCAACTTCACCATCACCCACCACCCAGGAACTATGAACAAAGCAGACGGTCTGTCCAGGCGGCCAGACTTTAAAGAGGGGATACAAAATGAAAATGATGGAAAAGTGCTCCTAGATGACAAATTTTTTAAAATTAGAGCAACACGCACCTCTGCTACAGAACCAATCGGCGACCAGGAACTTCGACAACAACTACGATCTAGCAAAGACTATGACCCAGAAGTATCTAACGCGTTAGCAATCATTATAAAGAATGGACCAAGGCGACTATCCAAAGGCTTACAGGACTGGAACCTTGAAGATGGACTAATACTATTCAAAGGAAAAGTCTATATCCCAAACAACGACACCCTAAGAAAGAAAATTCTAAAACTACACCACGACTCCCTTGCCACTGGGCATCCTGGCCAATGGAAAACTTATGAACTGATCAGCCGAAACTATTGGTGGCCAGGAATGCTAACCTATGTCAAAAGTTATGTAGACGGTTGCGCAATTTGCCAAAGTACAAAGAACCGTCCAAAGACAGAAACACCCCTTGTACCGATTACACCAGCTGGAGAAGTATGGAAAAGCATTACTATGGACTTTATCACGGACCTACCGATTTCACAAGGCTTCGACAGCCTCCTAGTCGTGGTAGATCGATTCAGTAAAGCAATAATCATTACCCCTTGCCACAAGACAATCACAGCAGACGAAACAGCGACACTAATCATGAACAATGTCTGGAGAAGAATAGGGCTCCCAACACAAATAATATCGGACAGAGGCCCTCAATTCGCAGCAAAAGTCACTCAAGAACTATGGAAGAAGTTAAATGTCAAAGTATCACTAAGCTCAGCATATCACCCACAGACAGATGGAGAAACAGAACGAGTTAACCAAGAACTAGAACAATACCTACGAATATTTTGCAACCATCAAGCAGACAATTGGGCAGAACTAGTTCCCTTTATGGAAGTTCGCACATAATGCCAGACAACACAGTGCTACGAACAAACCCCCATTTGAAGTCTGGTATGGCTTTAACCCAACATTTGCTCCGCCCCTTGCCTTTACATCAAAGTTCCCTTCAATCCAAGAAAGACTATCAAGACTAAACCAACTCAGAGAAGAAGTAGCTGCCTCCCTGAACCGAGCAACAGAAATCATGAAGCAATCAGGACCTCAATCCTCCACATTTCGTTTTAAAGAAGGGGATCAAGTATGGCTGGAAGCCACGAATCTACGAACGACTCACCCAAAAGCAAAACTAGCCCCTCGACGCTATGGGCCATTCAAAGTCACCACTGCCTATCCAGTAAACGTTCGCCTCGAACTACCAAAGTCTTGGAAGATACACCCGGTTTTTCACCACTCCCTGATTAAACCTTACAAAGAAACCATTGCCCATGGTCCTAACTTTTCAAACCCGCCACCAATATTAGTCGAAGGTGAAGAACAAGTATGAAGTAGAGCAGATCCTAAACTCTCGGCTCTCCCCAAACCGCAAAGGAATCCAATACCTAGTTAAATGGAAAGGGTATACGGTTGCAGAAAATACTTGGGAGCCAGCATCTAACCTATCAAGAGCGCAATCACTTGTTAAAGACTTCCATCGGAAATATCCGAAGGCGCTTAGAACAATTCCCACCAGGAGTAACCCCTAAACCAACAACTCTCATCATGACCTCTGTCGATGACTACCTTTATCCTTGCTACCAACGAACTTTTCAGAGAACTCCTGCGACCACATGCACCCAATCGACCACAGCCATCCCCAAAGCAAATCATAGAACAAGGGAGAACTCCCCACGAATGAACAGACTTCGACTCTTCATATGCAAACTACTCCACCTTCCAAAGAAACGAATCCCTACTGTTGCAGGAGCAACAAGTCTATAAAGAGGGGATGAATGTTACGAACCAAGGCCAAGTCCTGGCCGAAGATTGTCCTATTTTACTCAAGAAAAACCTCTCTCACTTTGCATTGCCGACTCCCTTCCATTTTCTGGGCTATCCCCCCTGCGGTACAAGATATTGCTATTGCAAAGGCACTATAACACGACCAGGCACCAGTTTCCTAATCGGGTAATCATCGCGTGGCAGCCACATGGCCACTCAGCCACCATGGACCCGAAACAGCGGCACAAACTCTTAGAAACTGTTGCATAAATCATCTGACGTCATCAAGGCTCCAATGACATCATGGCTGACTGAGCGACTCCACAGTGACCTCATAGGCTCACTAAGCGCCCCACAGTGACATCATAATGATGTCATCGCTCCACAATGATCAGTAATGCGCTCAGTAAGCCTGAAACTTGACATCAAGCAAGTTTATGCCTCTGTAGTCCTATTGGATGGTACCAAAGAGTCTAGAATAGTCCCAGTGCTTTGTAATCGACCCTGTACACTGTATATAAGCCCCAATGAAGCATGGCAGTCGTCAGACTGTCCATTTGTGATACTCTCCACTTCCTGGGTACTCCCCTGCGACCGCTCAGTCTAAAGCCTTCCCTCGTCTTCAAGGTACTCTTCAACGACCGCCTTGTTTAAAGTCCCTCGCTGCACTGGCCTCTACTCTTCGCCTCTGCCTCTTGCAACACATACCAGTCCCCATCTGGTATCTTCTAGTCATTTGGCTCGTCCTCCTGTTCAATGCCGTTTACGCCGCGTACCATCTGTTCCGACCCCTGCCCACCTGCTCCTGAGTCCTTAGTGATCAGCAGTACGTGTCTTGACAGTCTGGATGTCTATTGGCTCAATCATTGTCCCGTTTCTTGCATACCCTTCGTCCGCGGACTTACAGAATCCGCACCTGTTTCCTACTTATATGAGTAGACAAAATACTTACCTTCCCTCAGTGATCGCTTACGCGCGCGAGTCACTGAGGTACGTTCCTTTAGCTACCCTTTTCTTACATTCCATAAGAGCTCATACCTGGATAGCACAGTCATTGCTTATTCAGGTAATATATCTTCAGTGATCGCTTATGCGCGCGAGTCACTGAGCACAGTCATTGCTTATTCAGCGACCCTCGCGAGTGCGAACGTGTAGGCCTCCCTTCGGACGTGGCACTCACTCACAAAAACTGTCATTTCTCCCACTCTCGTTGAACCCCAAAGTTTCTACACAACAAGCTTGTTCTTGGCAAAAATACCAATGGGTTTGACTATGTTCTATATCCTTCTTTTCCAGGATATAAAGTCTTGGAGGAGTTCCTGATCGACACAGGTTCCTCCCTATGACTACTTCTGCATAAATTGGGATCTGAATGTTGCTCCTACTTGGTGCAAAGGTGAGTACACTCAACTTATGTTAATATCTGTCTGATCTTGTTACCGACTCTTAGTGAAAGAGTTGCTTGATTTAGTTCAAGCACTAGACTTCGAATCCTTTGATATTATCTCAGGAAGAATAGATGTAAGAGAAGAGAGGGGCCTCTTTCACTTAGAGCTATCACTATAGATTGTTTAGAGCGTTGACAAGATGATTGTTTCTTGTAAGAGAGTAAGTCAAGCATAAGGCTCGACGTTTTGGTACCACAGACTATTTATACAATATCTCCATAACTACTGATCCAATTTGTACAAAACTTGGGGTGCACATAGCTAAAAACCAGTAGCATTCAAAAATGTAGGGTGCAATTCGAAAGTATCAGAAATGACTCACACGTGAGTCATTCTTTCCTAGTATCTGTCATTTATCAGTAAGCCATGAGTAAGCAATTACTGATCAATGAGTAAGCAAATCACTGAGCAATCACTAAACAAGGATGAATAAGCAGAGATGAGTCACCAAAGCATAGATAAGCAGATGAGAACACAAGAATCCTAACACCTGTCACCCTCATCCCTTTGGTTACCATTTCATCTCTTGATATTGATTGATGGCTGTCACCTTACCTCCTTGTGTTTCATTTGTCATTGATCCCCTTTTGCTATTGGCCCACCTTTTATCTATTGTTCTGCATATAGTACTGTACAGTCTTGCTACATACAGTATTTAAGCACCTGTAGAAGCTAGGGAATGCCCCAAGCTTAGCTTTGTCCCATCTCCTGTCACATCCCATTGCTCTGTATCCTCTCTCAATCACAACTTGTGTTGTGCTGGCTTATACTCTGTTTGACCTGAGCTTGTCACAAGGAACCCTTGTGTTCCTCTTCCTCCTCTGCTTCTCCCTCATCATCCTCCTCTTCTGTGAAACCAGAAGATCAAATCTGTTTGTGGATTAGGTCATCCTTGACTTAGTCTTGAGACGCTAAACCTCTGAACTGGTCTCTCTAAGCCAGTCCCCTTTGAACCCCTGAACCAAGTCACTGGGACTTGGCCCCACTGAACCCTGAGCTAACGCTCCAATGGCCACAACACCATAACAGAACTGCTAAATAGAGGACAAGTCATAACCTTGTTATCAAGCACAATGGTGGATGAGTAAGACATCAGGAAACACTTACTGAGCATGCTCAGTCATGCTCAGTAATCTGTTGAGTAAGGAGGTCCTAGATGATGAGTAAGGCCCTCCAGTGTCCACGTGTTCATTGTCTAGTGCATGTGTAAAGCATCTGATTCATTTGCTGTTAGTTAGTTTAGGGCTGGTCTTTCTGAGACTTGGAGTATTTTGACAGTGAAGAGGTGTTCCTTATAAGGCCCCTTATACCTGTCAAGACTCACTGTTGAACAATCCAGTTCAAGAGCGAGGGATAAGTTCAAAGACAAGTCAATAGATGTCACAAGTACCGGTGCCTCAGACTGGACCAGCAACTGGGCAAGCCTACCTGGACAGGCCTCATGTTTCCCACACATTCTATGACTCACTTAGCTTTGCATGTACCACTACTTTCCAGCATGTTCCAGTACAATCGCCTCATCCCCACCTCGTTCCCACCTCATGTCTGCTATTTGATATAGTAGTATCTGTCTATATAAACCTGTCAGTAAGAAGAGAACAAGCCCTAAGCTTGTTCTCCTGTGACATATCACTGGTTTCAGCTTCAGGACTGTAGGCTTGCAGAATCAAGCAAATCGTCCCAGAAACTCTCTTGTTTCTCTAAGTCTTCAAATGCAAAGACTTATCTGTCATCTTTCCACTCCATGGTACACACTAGCCTTCGCTGCGTTGTCACCGAGACCCCTGAATCTCGCGAGAACTCATCATCTCGCTCGACTCAGTGCGCATGTCTCGCGTGTGAAGCAATTTGTCAGCAACACCGCCCCCAGTCAGTGACATTAGAACAAGCTTAACTCTGAACCCTCAACCCCAAACCACACGCTCACAGACAATATACTGATTTTCTTCCAACATGACTACAACTCAAGACTGGAAGACCAAAGGACTCAACACTCCAACTGTTGAAGGACTGGCTGCCATCAAATGCCCCTTTGAGTTACTTCCTGACCAAGAGAAGAACATTCCCAGCATAACCTTGTTTGACAACGGTGTCAAATTCTATACAGTACGCATGGATGGTGTGCCCTGGACTGGCTATTATGTCAACTGGATGGGTGCCAAGGTAGCCCTAGGCCATCTGTACGGCCTCTGGTTTGGAATCACGAGACACAGTGACACCTGGGAAGCGACGCGCGTCGCTCACTCAGCCTTTAGACTCCAGCAAAGTCCTCTCAGAGGTATTAACATCACCACATTAACAGCCTCAGAAGAACCCCTCCCCAACTCCAGAGCTCCAAGCCACGCCCCGATGCCAGGACCCATCCCACCCACTTCCGCTCCGATGGAGCTCGAACTGACAATGATGACAAACGTTTTCATCGCCACCACCAAACCCAAATCAACCAAACCCCAACCCATATCATCCGGAATGGCACAAGCCTTCCCTCGGGCCTCATTTGCCGGCTTCAGAGGCCATGGGATACGACCTCCAAGCCCCAATCCCAATCCTGACCCCAACAATCTCAAAACGCGCACCAACCATGACCACGATACACATGGGCCTGAACATGGAAAACTCAAGGGTATCCCTCCTGAGTTTTTTAATGGCAACCGAGCCTGCATGCACACATTTTTAGTTGCATTCAATAGGTTCATGTCTATGAACCACAACAGCAAAATTGCCAGAGATCCCATCAAAAAGTGTGCATATTTCTTGTCACTAATGAAAGGACCTAAGGTAGAAGGATGGCTCGAAGCCATGGATCAATGGCTCAAAGATGTACAAGACGACCCAACAAACGTCCCAATGGGACTTACCACATGGGAAGCACTGCAGCAACAGTTTTGCCGTGCGTTCACCGATTACACGGAACGAGAAAAAGCCCAAGATAGGCTTAAAGAACTAAAAATGAAGGATGGCCTTCTAGATGACTACGTCTCCAAGTTTCAATTGTTGGCAAGATGAGCAGGACTTGACCTCAACGAGCCAACAGTTATGCGACTCTTCGCATGGGGACTTCCAAGAAGCCTAGTTGAATCATGCCTAGATCTCGAAGACCCTACATCCTTTGTAGATTGGGTCATGGCCGCACAGAAACACCATTGAGTTTGGATGTGCAAATGCATGATCCTGTCTGATCATTCCAGCACACACGGATGCAACTTTAATCAACCCCAGAACAATAAACCTTGGGGTTGACTTGCCAATTCAGCCTGGGCCAACCACAGGAACAAACAAGGTAATGCCACACCCGTGCATCCACGTCTTCCACTGTGCAATCTGAATGCAATGGACACCAGCGCAGGCACTGCTCAAAAAGTGACCACCAAAGCAGAGAAACAAAAACACCGAGAAGAAGGAAGGTGTTTTCACTGTTCCCTCTGAGGACATCTGGCCCGTGACTGCCCCACAAAGCCGAAACGCGAAGTGACTCGTGCTCACACTGCCAAAGTCGCCACCACCACATCCGAATCCTCCATTGTGGAGGTCATTGAAGAAGACACCATTGTCAAATTAGCAAAGACAGCAAAGGCACTCTCTGTAAAAGACAGAGAAGCCTTCATCAAGGCCTTAATGGGAGACGAAGAGGATAAAGATGAGGATTTTTCAGATGCTTGAGCATAACAGCGATTGCTCAAGCTTTAGGTATCGACTCCATGTACAAATCTCAGAGAAAGTCAATATCAGTGATGACTACTATTTATACTGGATCAAACAAAGCCGAAAGGAAAGCCCTGATAGACAGTGGAGCCGCAGAATGCTTCATATCTCCCAAATTGATAAAAGAATTACAACTACAAACCAGGAAACTATCCCCAGCCAGAAACATCAAAAATGTTGATGGAACATCCAACCGCTTAGGAAAAATCACTCAAGCGGTCGACCTAAGATTAAAACTGTTGGGACAAAGACACACACATCAATTCCTGGTTGCAGACATAGGACAAGACAACATGATACTAGGGTACCCATTCCTAGAATCAGTCAACCCAAGGATAAACTGGTCCAAAGGAACAATGATGGGGAGAATCATCCTAACAGGAAACCAAGAAACACCAGCATGGATCAAGGTCCTGATAGACTGGGAAGAGGGCGATGAACTATGGTTACAAACTCAAGTATGCAAAACCACCATAGCCCAACAATTAGCCAAGTCCCAAATGGAAAATAAACCCAAGACCTAGCAAGAAATGGTTCCCCATCAATATCATAAATATGGACAGGTATTCATGGAACAAGAATCAGAATGATTTCCTGGACCCAGAAAGTGGGACCACACAATTGACTTAAAACTGGACCCCCCCACAACAATTAACTGCAGAGTATACCCTCTCTCACCAAAGGAAAAAGAGGAACAAGGAAAATTCCTCAAACAAATTTTATGGCTTAAATGGATAAGAAGATCCTACTCACCATACCCCAGCAGATTCTTCCTTATAAAAAAGAAAGACGGTAAATTCCGACTGGTACAAGACTATAGAAATCTGAACAAATGGACAATACCCAATGTATATCCATTACCATTAATTCCAGAACTGATTCACACCCTAGCGGGAAAAGAACTTTTTACTAAGTTCGATGTCAGATGGGGCTACAACAAAATTCGGATCAAAGAAGGAGACGAATGGAAGGCAGCCTTCAAAACCAGCAACGGACTATTCGAACCTACTGTGATGTTCTTTGGATTAACAAACTCCCCAGCCACCTTCCAAACTATGATGGATGATATTTTCCAAGAAGAACTCGTGCAAGGATGGCTTAAGATTTACATGGACGATATCATCATTGCCACAGAAAATGATGAAATAAAACACACGCAAAAGGTCAACCACATTCTGACAAAACTAAGACAGCATGACCTCTATCTTAAACCTGAAAAATGCCAGTTCCACAAAAACAAGGTCAAATACCTAGGCGTGATCATAGGAGAAGGAAAAATAACTATGGACCCCATCAAAGTCAAAGGGATCAAAGACTGGCCCACTCCTACAACATTAAAAGAAGTTAGAAGCTTCCTAGGATTCTGTAACTTCTAACGCAATTTTATACCAAACTTCTCTATCAAAGCCAGACCATTAAACAATTTAACAAAAAAGAACAAGCAATGGGAATGGACGACAAAAGAAGAACAGGCCTTTCAAATCCTAAAAGAAACCTGTGTATCCTACCCAGTGCTTTGCACCCCAGATTGGACAAGACAATTCATTCTGGATACTGATGCATCAGGATTTGCCATTGGAGCAGTCATATCCCAAGAATATGAAGATGGTCTACATCCAATAGCGTACTACTCCAGGACGTTACTAGATGCAGAAAGGAATTATAACGCACACAATAAAGAATTAGCAGCAGTAAGTTTCGGACTAAAAAGTGGATGACCATTCTTCCTAGGAGCCGACAAACCAGTCAAAATAAGAACAGACCACAAAAACCTCACTTATTTCAAAGAACCACAAAAATAAACAGGACGACAAGCCAGATGGATGCAATATATGCAAGATTTTAACATCACTATGGAACACGTCCCTGGACACACACACACTATCGCCGACACACTTTCTCGTCGCAAAGACCTTAACAAGGGGGTAGAAGAACAAAAAACTACATTACTCCCACTTGAAATCCTTGCATGAAAAACTTACCTACCAGACAAATCTGACAAATGATGAGAGATTTTAAGACTATTCCATGACACCCCATTCGCAGGACACCCAGGGATAGCTAACACCTGGAATTTAATCAAACAACATTATGAAGGACCCAGACTATGACAGTTTGTAGAGCAATATGTTAAAGGTTGTGCCAAATGTCAAGAATCTAAAACCAATATACCCAGAAAGAAAGCCACAACCTTCCCACTCGATACACATGTTGAAAAAGGCCCCTTCCAATACATATCCATGGACCTCATCACCAACCTACCAAAATCAGAAGGATTTGACAGTGTTCTTACCATCATGGATCAAGGATGTTCCAAAGCAACAAAATTCATTCCATGCAACAAAACAATTGATGGAACAGGCATCACACACGAGTATCTGAAACACCTCGTGCCCTGGTTCAGCATCCCTAAAAGAATCATCTCTGACAGAGACCCTCAATTCGCTTCAAACTTCTCTAAAGCCATATGCAAAAATCTAGGGATCAAACAAAACATGTCCACCGCATTCCACCCCCAAACCGATGGACAAACAGAAAGGATGAGCGCATGGCTAGAACAATACCTAAGACCCTGGACCACAACTCATCCTCACTCCTGGGCAAAAATGCTCCCTATAGCAGAATATGCGCACAACTTGTGGAAACATGAAACGTCACAAAAATCACCACACAAACTCCTCATAGGATTCAAACCCCAGATCAACATCAGTCTAGAAGACAACAATGTACCTTCATCCATCAATCACCTGAAACAATTAGAAGAGGTGAGACAACATGCACAACAACTTCTAGAACGCAAACAACAACCCCTGAAACCTGACATCACAGAAATGAAAGAAGGAACCCTTGTGTCACGGTAACTAGCCATGTCAGTTCTCAAGCATAAGGACAAGTTGATAATAGAGATGTGTTCAAGAAATGGGCTGGTTCCCATGTATAAAGAGTAAAGATCCCTGCAGCAGTCAAAGTGTTTTATGCTAAACAGGTTATGGCCAATAGACCCTTCCTAGTATGACTCAGTCTGTTGAGAAGCTAGGGTAAGTTTGTAATGGGATAGACTAGGGCTGGTTCCACTAGCTATATGTGTTCAAGTCCGTCGGGGACCTTGAACAACGCAGAGAGAGTAGAGGAAGGTAGGTCTTAAAGGAGGAGAGCTCTTCTCAGGGGAGTGAAGAGAGACTCTTAGGGAAGGAAGGGAAAGGTGAAGAGTAGATGGTGGATGGTGTGTGAAGAGTTGATGAAACGGAGAGGTGGATGTGGTTTGAGGATTAGGAGCGAAGTGGGTTGCAGGAGAATATGTTGGACAAGAGTAGGTTGGATTCTACAAGAGACCAAGCTTAGGGCTTTGGTCACAAAGTACTGAGCTTATATATACAGGAGAAGCACAACAATAGCTGCGCTTTGACTGTGCTACTAGTATAGTAGGAGTCATAATAAGTAGGAGTCATAGGAATAAGGCCACAAATGAGTCAGAACCAAGTAACTGTGCTGCACAGTAGGTGTGCAGCATTGCACAGTCAAAACTAAGAGGTGAATATAAATGGAAAGAGAACCAAACAAAGGGAAAGTAACAGCAATCCAGTGTTACCTGGATGTGTATGGATCACATGATAACACAGAAAGGATCACAAGACATAAGAGATCACAAGACCAGTAAGTAAAGGGACATACGAAAGCAAGCAGTCCATAGCAACAAGTAAGAAGTAAACATAAAAGGAAAATGGTGTAACACCTTGTATGGTTAGAAGCAAAAAATCTCAAAACACGAGGAACACACAAGTTGATGCCCAAAAGATATGGCCCCTTTCCAATCATAAAGAAAATTTCCAAAGTCACCTATCAATTACAACTTCTGCCATCAATGAAAATACACGATGTCTTCCACGTCAATTTACTCCTCCCTTATATGGAGATGGAGGAATATGGCACGCAGTTCACTTGCCCCCCTCCAATCATTGAAAATGAAGAAGAATACGAAATCAAGGTGATTCTAGACACCAGAAGATTTGGACGAACATGTAAACTTCAATACCTCATACATTGGAAAGGTTACCCCTCATCAGATGATTCCTGGGTCAATCACCATAACCTCAATGCCCCTGAACTCCTCAAGGAATATTACTCCGCTACGGCTGGATGACCAAATGTATAAAAAGTCCCTCAAACCAACATCAAAACACTACCACTTCTCTCCCCCATACACAAACAATGATATGTCTTCCACTCCCAATTCTCCTGCCCCCACGTCCACCACTCTGGTCCCATCCCAACCTTCCTCCCCCACTCTCGTACCACTACCACCCTCCAGAGAACCATCCCCTTCCACTGCCACTAACTGTAACGGCGTCGCGGCCGTTAGAGCGTCAGCTCAAGGTTCAGTGGGGCCAAGTCCCTGTGACTTGGTTCAAGGGTTCAATGGGGCCGGCTCAAGGAGACCGGTTCAATGGTTTAGCGTCTCAAGGCTGAGTCAGACAATGACTCAGTCCGCAGACAGAGTCGATCTCCTGGTTTCACAGAAGAGGAAGACGATGAGAGAGAGGCAGAGGAGGAAGAGGAACACAAGGGTTCCTTGAGGTGTGTTCAGGTCAAGCAAGGTGTAGGCCAGCACAAGCGAGTTGTGATTGAGAGAGTGTACAAGGCAAGGGATGCGACAGGAAATGGGACAAAGCTAAGCTTGGGGCATTCCCCAGCTTCTACAGGCGCTTAAATACTGTATGTGGCGAGGCTGTACAGTACCATAAGCGGAACAATAGATAAAGGTAAACAAATAGCAAAAGTAACTCAACAATAGGTGAAACACAATAGGTGAAACACAACAAGTGAAACACAATAGATGAAACAATAGGGAATCACCATCAAGGGATGAAACAGTAACCACGGAGACAAGGGTAACAAGAAGAATAATAATTGGACGAACCGATAAAGGGGTAGTTTACAACACTAACACTAACATCAGACTCATAGTGAGATGCGCCGCCCAACATGCCACCATGGTAGTCTGAGCTCATGAACTCTGGAATGATGACTCCCTGTCAACTATGCTTTGTGCCTTTGGCAACAGATCCCCAACTCTAGGGACGACCAGTCTGCTTAGATCTTGCAGCCTGTCATACCATGTCCACTCCCCTTCTCCTGATCTACTTCCCATTCCCTCTCGTGCCAATCACATCATACTCCTTGACACTAACTATCAACCTCAACCAAGGGAAGTACAGTGACCCAAAAAACCGTTCAAATGTTTTGTACATTTTCATTGTATTGACCATATCTAGAGAACCACTGCAGCTAATAATATGTAACTAGGTTTGTTTTCAAGCTCTACATCATAGCTTTGTAATGGTATACTTTATACAGCATAAGCATAATTATTTAGGAATATATAAGGTATTTTTGCTGGTGTACCCATTTGAACAGTTTTTTGGCCTTGGTAAGTGAATTCATTATTTCTCAGATTAAGATTCATATTCTTTCCCCAGAGGGCTAAAATCGAACATGGAGGTCATGTGACCTATAATAAACTCAAACCATGTGCAAATAAGCCAAAACAGCTGCTTCTTCTTCACCAACAACATCATGAAGTCTCTTCTTCCTCATGAAGTCAACTACATCATCTCCCTTCTCCAGGCCAACCATTCAGTTTGTAACATTGCCAAGGCAGCACACAGAAGCATTGGTTCAATCACCAACATTCGCCAGAAATACCTTCCTGACCTTCCAAAGTCCTCTGGAGGTCGTCCTTCCAAGCTCTCTAACCTTGACATCCGCTTTGCCACACACCTTCTTAGCTCTGGAGAAGCAGATACTGCTCCTCAGGTTGCTAGAAGGTTGGAGGTCATCAAAGAGTCCACTATCTCCAATCAGACCATTCGAAACTACCTTAACAAGGCAGGCTTGAAGGCAGTTACAAAGAAGAAGAGGCCTTACCTTAAACCAAGTCACTATAGGGCCAGAAAGGACTTTGCAGAAAAGTACCTATACTGGACTGTGGAGGACTGGAAGAGGGTAATTTGGTCAGATGAGACCAAAATCAATCATATGGGCTCAGATGGCAAGAAATGGGCTTGGAAAAAAAGAGGAGAGCACCTTTCTGAACGCCTTGTTCAGCCAACAGTCAAACATGGAGGAGGTTCCTTGATGTTGTGGGGCTGCATGTCTTGGGAAGGAGTTGGGCATGCAGCAAAGATTGATGGAAAGATGGATGCTGAACTTTATTGCAGCGAGTTGGGCATGCAGCAAAGATTGATGGAAAGATGGATGCTGAACTTTATTGCAGCATTTTGGAGGATGAACTACTTGCATCTATCAAGTATTTCAAGAAGAAATGCAAAGATACCCTCTTTCAACAGGACAATGCCTCTATCCACAAGAGCAGGCTTGCCACATCTTGGTTCCAAGACCACAGAGTTCAGGTCATGGACTGGCCAGCTCAATCCCCAGACCTCAATCCTATTGAGCATCTTTGGGCTCATCTCAAAAAGAAGCTTGCAGCTTATCCAACACCCCCTAAGGGAATCAATGAACTTTGGGAGCGCACACAGCTGGAATGGGAGGCCATTGATCAAACTGTTGTGCAGAATTTGATAGAAAGTATGCCTAGGAGGGTGGAAGAGGTGTTCAAAGCAAATGGAGGATACACAAACTACTAATTTTTGGCATATACCCTATTTAGATACCAAGGCAAAAAAACTGTTCAAATGGATACACTGGAAGAAATACCTTATATCTTCTTACATAATTATGTTCATAGTATATATAGTATCTCATTACAAAGCTATGATGTAGAGCTTTAAAACAAGCCCACTAACATGTTATCAGCTGCAGTGGTTCTCTAGATATGGTTAATACAATGAAAATGTACAAAACATTTGAACAGTTTTTTGGGTCACTGTAACACCTCCTGCCTACGTCCCTCTGCCCAGTAACACACCCGCCAACCAACCCACGGAACTAGAAGAGCTGGGAGAAGGATGGGAGGAAGGAAACCTAGGACTTGATATTCTCATCCCCAATCCAGGGAATGAAGATGACACCATCCCTCCTCAATTTGTCATGCCCGACCTAGTCCATGGTTTCCCCATCATGATGGCCACCTACGGCCCCAGTTGTCCCACTCACAGGATAGCCATCAGAGCCAAAGCTGACCCATACCCATGTCCCCTTCTCACAAAGAAAGACACATTCCTCTTCCAAAGCAGACTGCAACACAGCAAAGCCATAGACAAAGCCATTAGGTTCGAAGAGGACCTATCTCTTGAGGCCAAAGTTCACAGGTATAGGTTTGCCATAAGGAAGATGCACTTGATGGCAAACCAACTAGCAGCTGCCCAAGAATGATACCACGACATGGTCTGGGAAGTATAAGATTCTGAAGTAAAACTTGCTTGAGCCAACACCAAAGCATGTCTTGAACCTCAAGTCCTCTTCCAATCCATGCCCCGTCTCACTGACAAAGAACACAAGGAGGCAAAAGAAGCCATTTTAGATCCATGGTATCAGTTCCACCCACGGTTAGCTGAGAAGTGCACCTGGTGTAACAACAGAGGACACGACACCTTTGAATGCACCAAGATAGCTATATGCATCCTCTGCAATCATCAAGGACATCTCGCTGAGCATTGTAGAACCCCTCATCATTGCTGCAAAGTTCACAAAGTTTGTCAGGTCCCTAGGGACCAAACTCACTACCACCTTCATTGCTGCAGATACTCCATCATTCCCTATAGTGGCTAAGACATTAACAAGGGGGTGATGTCACAAGTACTGGTGCTTCAGACCAGACCGGCAACCAGGCAAGCCTACCCAGACAGGTCTCACATTTCCCACACATTCTATGACTCACTTAGCCTCGCATGTACCACTACTTTCCAGCATGTTCCAGTACAATCGCCTCATCCCCACCTCGTTCCCACCTTATGTCTGCTATTTGATATAGTAGTATCTGTCTATATAAACCTGTCAGTAAGAAGAGAACAAGCCCTAAGCTTGTTCTCCTGTGAAATATCACTGGTTTCAGCTTCAGGACTGTAGGCTTGCAGAATCAAGCAAATCGTCTCAGAAACTCTCTTGTTTCTCTAAGTCTTCAAATGCAAAGACTTATCTGTCATCTTTCCACTCCACGGTACACACTAGCCTTTGCTGTGTTGTCACCGAGACCCCTGAATCTCGTGAGAGCTCGTCGTCTCACTCGACTCAGTGCACATGTCTCACGCATGAAATGATCTGTCAGCAACACTGCCCCCAGTCAGTGACAATAGATGTCCAAGACAGCGTGGGCAAGAAGTAGAGTCCAAAGCAGTACCAAGTACCAAAGAGGTATGGTTACTGGTAGAGTCAAGCAGGTACACAGGGAAGAGGCCAGAATGGTCACAAGGGAATGTCCTTGAAGGAGTATCCCAGGGGTAGAGAGTGCCATAAACAAATGGACAGTCTGAAGACTGTCCACTACTTTATTGAGCGCTTATATTCTACAAGAGAACTGCTAAATAGGGAACAAGTCATAACCTTGTTATCAAGCACAATTGACAGATGAGTAAGAAGTCAGAGTATGCTTACTGAGCATGCTCAGTCATGCTCAGTAAGCTGCTGAGTAAGAAGGCTCCTATCAATGAGTAAGAGCCTTTACTGTCCACATGTTCACTGCCTTAGTGCACATGCAAAGCACCTGATCTATTTACTTGTTAGCTAGTTTAGGGCCGGTCATTTGAGGACTTGTAGTTTGGTTCCAGGAATAGAGTTGCTTATAAGGCCCCTTATATAGTTCTATTAGGGTCATTAGAGTCGACCCTAATACTTGTATTAAGGTCCTTAGTATTGCTTTATAGTTTATTCTATGGTTATTAGAGTAAGTCTAATAACATGTTGTAGGGCTTTTAGTGTCTTGTTAGAGTCTCTTGTAGGGCATTTAGAGTCGTCCTAAAGGGTCCTTAGAGAGGCTATAATACTGTTCTTTATTGCTAAAAGGGTTGCCATTAAGTGGGGCTTGCTGTATGTCAATTGTGTCGAGAATCACTCACACAACAATGCATGTGTGATATTGTGGACACCTCTACTCACCCCTTTTGTCTGTGTGAACAGGGTGGCACCATAGAGGCTGGGTTTCCTCTACTAAGGAAGGGTCCTTCAAGAGCCCTCTCTGGGAAATGGTTCATGACAATACTGTTCTATTAGGATCCTTAGAGTCAACCCTAATATTAGTATTATGGTCCTTAGTGTCACCTTTTATATAGTAGTTTGTTCTAAGGTTATTAGAGTTAGTCTAATAACATGTTCTATGGTCTATAGTATCTTCATCAGCATCCAATATAAGGACTTTAGGGTCATCCTAAAGGGTCTTTAGAGTGCCTCTAACATTGTCCTTTACTGCTAGATAGGTTGTCACCAAGTAGAGCTTGTTGTATGTTGATTGTGCCTAGAATCAATCACATGACAATGTGTGCATGATATTGTGGACACCTCTACTCACCCCTTTTGGCCATGTGAACAGGGTGGCACCATGGAGCCTGGGTTTCCTTTAATAAGGAAGGGTCCTTCATGGGCCCTCTCTTGGAAATGGTTCATGACAGTCAGCATTGCATTCACAAAGCAAGAGGGTGCATGTGTGCATGCAGTGTGTGCATCATGTTGAATGTGTCATCACACCTTATGGCTTTGCCAAGTGTTGTCCAAGCTGTTGTCATTACTGTTGCTGTTGATCCTGTTGCTGCTGTCATGGTGGAGGTGTGATCAATTGTGGCAATGGCATTAGCAATGGCATCATCAAAAGTCATGGAAAGGTGTGGGTGTGACTTGTGCATTGCTCATGTTGTTGTCTTTTGGGTGCAGTGTTGAGGTCTTCTCCACTTGAGGTGGTGATAGCAAATGTGGATGAGGGCATGTGTACAAGTGGAAAGGAGAGAGGATGGGATGTGTGCAACTTGTTTCTTGAATGGGTGGTGTTTTTTGAAGCATTGGCAAACTGCTTGTGGTTGCTGCTGCCATTTGTTCTCTGAGGTGGCATCATGTCCTTTGTCTTTGTCTTTGAGGCATTCTTCTAGGTGGCATGTGTAAATTTGTTCAGCTGGACACAGCAGTGTGGTGGCAAAAGGTGGAATCATGGGTGTGGCGAGTTGGAAGATGTGAGAGGCAACAGTGTATCAGAGTGTGGCAGAGCAGATGTAGGTGACAAGCAAGAGTTCATGACCATAGACATAGGCAGTAAGGACTCAAGAAGCAGAGATGGAAGCAACAAGGAGCTAAGAGGCATAGAGGAGGTAAGGCATCAAGCAGCAGAGACAAAGATAGAGACACAGCAGGTGACTCTGGGCTGAGGGCAACTGCAGGTGCTGAGATGATGACTGGAGGGGCTAAGGCTAAAACCATGGGGATGGGAGACATAGAGATGGTGGCAGCTGGTAATTCTGGTGATATGGTGGACAGGGCTGAGGTGGCAACAGATGAGGCAAAGATGGAAGTGGCTGGTGATGGTGGTGATGGTGACACTGCAGAGGCTGGTGATACAGATGCTAAGTGATGCTGAATGGATGAGCATGGGCAAGGCTATGACAGAGGCTGATGCTAAGACTGTGGGGATGGGAGATGTAGAGATGGCAGTGGCTGGCAATTCTGGTGATATGGTTGACTGGGCTGAGGCAGCAATGAACAAGGCAATGGTGATGGTGGCTGGTGATGGTGGCAATGGTGATGCTGCAGAGGCTGGCGATACAGATGCTAAGGTGGCTGGTGATGCTGAACTGACAAGCATGGGTGAGGCTAAGATGGAGGCTGATGTAAAGTTGGCAGCTGGCATGACTGAAGCTACTGTGGTGGCAGGCAAGGCCAGAACAGCAGTTGGCAAGGCTGAAACTAAAGTGGACAAGACAGAGACTGGGAAAAATGGAATGGAGATGGTGGTGGGAGGTGGTGCAGGGATACCCATACAACACCCATATACCCATGAGTAAGGGTACAGTGTTGCATGGGTACAACAAACCAAAACCCATACCCATACCCAAGCATACCCATGACCATATTGTCACAGTGTTACCCATACCCATGTCACACCCTACTTGCTTCCTTCCTAGCATGTGAACCATTCCTGTGTGTTTCATCTCTGCTTATGACCAGGGCTTGTCTGGTGCTGAATGCAGCTTGGGCTAACCATAAATATCATGCTCATCAGACCCTCCCACCTGTAATGGCTGCAAGTGAACAGTGTGCCAATCCTGATCTGCCATCAGACCTGTAGATCTCCTTACTCCTATCACAATAAATTTTTGAAATTTTTGTCATTGAACATTTGGCCACTGGCCAGTCTTGGTGCATAGTAAGCCACTTATGTCAGGGTGCTGGAAATGAGTGACGCCTACCTTACACCCTCGCAGTTACAGCTAGGAATTTGTCCTTTGTCCTATTTGGCGGCCATGCACCGGTGGTGAATGTGGCGCTGGCGCCGGACAGAAATCTATCCCCTGCCATCGTGGCTCCCAGTGAAGTGCAATAAATGAGCCGAGATTATCCGGCATATGGTTAGCACACCAACTGCGTGCTCGCAATCACGCACGAGGTGATCACTAGCCAGAAACGAGGGAGATGGCGACATGCCCGGTCTCGGCGTAACCGAGCTACTGGTTGAGACAGGTGCGGACGCGTCGCAACTCGTCCGTCTCCCGGCTGGGGATGACACCAGCTGAGGGACGCCATCTTCCGCTTGCAGCACTGGCACGCTTACCTGGCTTCGTGGTGCATGCTTGCTGCGCCCATGTTAAATCATTGACTTTCATGCGGACCATCCCAAAGTGGCGGGGCTCCGCATCGCACTCTTGCTCTTTGTAATTGTTTTGTTTTGTATCTGTTTGTAGCTGATATATCGGAGTCTGCAGACTTGGCAACCATTCAAGCTGAAATCTCTCTCCTTTCTCACTCACTCGGTCGTGTTGAAATGGCTCTCGGTTCGAGCCAAAGAGTAAAATTTATTCTATTCGACCTGCATTGCAACCAATGGCGCGATGCGCACCACTCGATACCCACCATCGAAGTAGCGCATCCATATTGGCCTTTCCTTATCGGACAGTGTTGATCTCGGACTAAGAAAACAGAAAAAAAGGGGGGGGGAAAGGCTGCCGCCAAGAAGTTTCTTTTGGCATCGCCATCGCGTCTCTAAATCTAAATCAAATCCAGTTGATGCCTTGTCAATCAAGCGCGGCGAAGGACGATTGGTGGAGAAAAGAGGGACAACAGTGCACGTTTGTGGGCCGTCGCTACGGCCCATTACACAATAGCCTTTGCACGTACGAGGGGAGCGGTAGACGAACGTACATCGATGTCATTTAGTTAGCTTGTCCACGCTGTCCCCACCAGGGTCGACACAACACATGACATTGAATGGCGGGAAAAGCCGCGTAGCTGCGCATTTACGCGGAAAAAGGCGACAACCGCGCTTGTCGACCCGTCCTCGTGCGACCGCCTGATTAATATCTCATCGCATCGCACGGCGTACATATGCCGCCCATTACCCCCGCCACCAATTCTTGGGAAGATTCGGGACGCCGAGAGATCTACGTGCTTGGTTGTGAAACAAGACAAGAGATATCCACGCGCGCCTGGATCATGCCAAAATCAACGACAAATCGTGTGTACAAGCAACGGTTGGGTTCGGCTTCTAACTGATCCCGGATACGTGGTTCTTCGTTGGTTTGGGGAAGGGAAGCAGACCGCTCGGGCGTCAATTTCAAGAATGGGGCATGATGGCAACGACAGGAGCAGCGCCGAACCCACAGAGCATTCAGTCAATATTCAGAGTGGGTCAAGGAAGGCCTCCAAAAAGGCATTACGTTTGGGGTCGCGTCAACGTACAGATACAGCATGCAGTGAACCGGTCAAGGGGTTAACTTGGGTCAGGTGCTCTGTTGTGGGCAAGCGAGATGTCCGTGAGGTGCGGCAGATGAGGCAGGGCAGGGAAGGTCCGATGTCGAGTGAGAGCGCAAACGACTCGTGATCCGTCCGGGCTGACAGTTGTTGTGCGAGTGTGAGCGCCTGCATCGCCCCCCCCCCCTGGCCCTATGACTTCGAATCGAACGTGCACGAACAGAGGAGTCCAGGCCTACTGTGGGGAAGGTACGCGAAAGAAAAGAGGGTGAAAATGTGAGGGATAAGATCATCACGTCCCATGATGGCCCGGAAAAACTTCACATCAACGTGAAACGGACTGGCCTCTGGCTGGGGTGCTTCCGACTATCTATAAAACGGACTGTTAGCGGTCCCCCTCCCCGCATTTTATATCTACTTACTCCGCATTGCCTTATCCGCTTTTTTCCTCTCATCATGTCGGCCATCCCTTCACCCAATGGCAAGGCCCTCTCTCCTCTACAGGACCCAGCCAGGAGCCACCTCCAAACCTCGATCAATGGCCCGTACGCTTCTGAGCATTCTGGCAGCGGCAGCGATGTCTCCCTCCATCGCATCAAAAACGTCCCCGGTTACACGACGCCCGTGTTCCAAGGCAAAGAAGAGCAAAGGGCAAAGGTCCAAGAGAACGTGGCGGCAAAGGTGCGTCCTTCATTTAACTTCGTTGTCATGAATTCAATATTAGAGGCGTTCAACGTTTTCTTTATCTCACACCATCGCAGGGCTTTATCCCCCGCGAGCTCATTCCGCACGAGGTCCAGTGGTTCTATGCTCATCTCGGCATCGATGACACCTACTTCCGCAACGAGTCAGTCGAGGTCATCTCAGATCATGTCATTGCCCTCTTTGGCGCGAAAGTGCTCGCATATACCAAGCACGACCCATCCAAGTTGGTCATCGACCTCGAGAAGATCGACAGCGAGGGAAATGGTGCCACGTTTATCCACACCAGTCCGCCTGGCTTGACCTCCACCGAGGGACCCGGCGCCCACGTCGAGCCAAGGTCAGCCTCAGCCCTCGGTCACGTGTATTTTCGCGGAACTAATCCGAAAATCAAAAAATAAATCTCAGAATCGACGAGCTCTACCTTGACAGGGCAACCCCAGATAATTGCTATCGTCTCGAGACCTTCCGCTCCACTGGTCCGATCTCGGCCACCGCGCATCAACAGCTCCGCTGTTACTTCGTGTCCAAGTGCAACTTCCCCACAAGCCCGCCTCCGTCAAGTCGCACCGATGGAAAGACCGACATCCGCACCGTCTCGGATCCCGTTTTCCTCGAAAAAGCGACCGAAAATACACTTGAGATCTATCAGAGCATCATGTGGAACGTCGAATCCCGTTACGGCCCTGTTCTCGAAGTGTTTGAAGTCGAGGGAACACGAGAGCGCCGCCTGGTCATCGGGTATAAGATGGGTGGGACCTCTCACTTCTTCAGTGCGCTGTCAAACCTCTACCACTTTTACTCGCTCTATTCTGCTCGCAAATACGTTGGTGAGCGTACCTTTTTTCAGACGCCGCCATTTGATCTCATGAAATCAATCAGAACAATTCTCTAATGGAATCACGATCATCTCGATCTACCTTAACCCTCTCCCTAATTCAACCGCCCCTCCCATCGAGCACTCAATTTTCCAGGTCATGAAGGAGGTTTCGCTTCTTTATTGTCTTCCCGATAACCCGTTCTTCTCCGCTGCGGACAAGTCCCCTCACGCCGTGCAGGACGCAGCCTACGCTTGTATGTATGCCCCTCATCTCTGTTGGTATTCACGTTGTCGACGAGACTTCAGACTGCGGCTGGGTATTCGCACAGCATTTCTGTAACCGCTTAGGCGCGTCCTATCTTGCGCTGAAGAATGTCCTCGACGAGACGAATCCTGCACATGAGGAAGTTTTGAACGACATCAAGCGCCGTTTCCGTGAAGAGACGTTCACGCGTGAGAGTATCGCGAACGTTATTCACGCACACCCCGAGCTGGTGCGCTCCAGCACTCCTTTTATGACCTGTATCTTGTTATCCTGACCCCCGGGCGTAGATCCGCATGCTTTACGTCAACTTCGCAATGGTTCAATACCCTATCGGCGAAGCACAGCGGCTCATGTATGTGCCTCTTCGCAATTCGTTATGTTGACTAGGTTGCTCATTTCTCGACTAGGCCCACGCTTTCGTACCAACGTCTACAGACCGAGCGGCCACTTTCTGATCAGGAGCTACACGATCGTATCCGGCGCACCGTCCTCAACAAACAGGACCTCCAAGTTCTCGAGAGCTTCCTCATCTTCAACAAGTACACATTCTTCGCCGTACGGCCCTCGCTGTCTAGCTGACGCATCGTAGGCACGTTCTGAAGACGAACTTTTACCAACCGACGAAAGTTGCGCTGTCTTTCCGTCTTGCGCCCGACTTTCTTCCAGAGGTGGAATATCCGAACAAGCCATTCGGATTGTTCTTCATCATCGGTGAGCGGGCAATCGTCGTCGGAGCACATGTGCAGACGCTAAAAGATTGACTAGGCAACGAATTCCGCGGATTCCACGTCCGTTTCCGTGATGTTGCTCGTGGCGGTATACGAATTGTGCGCTCACGTAATAAAGAGTAAGGACCCCTTCTGTTTTGCGCAACTGCTTCCGTTTGACGTGAGCCGATGCGATACTTAGGAACTACTCAATTAACCAGCGAATGCTGTAAGTGTCAGAGAATTCGTCTTTATTCTCATTTGCTTATGCGATTCGGCTCCAGGTTCGATGAGAATTACGGCCTTGCCTCGACCCAGTCACTTAAGAATAAGGATATCCCCGAAGGCGGCGCAAAGGGTTGCATCCTCCCTTCGTAAGCTACGCACTCGAACCTTCTGCGCACGCATACTGATATCGAATCGTAGGCTTGGCGCAAGTCCAAGGTTGTGTTTTGAGAAATACGTTGACGTAAGCACGGGACAATTGCCTGAAGGAACCTGACTAACCTCTTGGTGGGGCAGTCCGTTCTGGATCTGTTGATCCCAGGGCAGAGCCCAGGTATCAAAGAACACATCGTGGATCTGTACAATAAACCCGAAATCTTGTTCTTTGGCCCAGATGGTGCGCATATTCTTTCACCTTGTCGTTTTGATGTTCCTGACCCCTCTTCCCAGAGGGAACGGCCGATATGATGGACTGGGCTGCGCGTGCGTGATCTTTTTACTCATGCACTGTATAACAACCTGACTGGTCTTAGTGCACGCTCGTGGGCGTGGGGCGGACGCGTGGTGGAAGTCCTTTACGACAGGCAAGACCGCCGCTACACTCGGTGGTATTCCTCATGACACCTATGGAATGACTTCGATTTCTATCCGACAATTTGTCCTCGGTCTTTACAAGCAGCTCGGGTTGCGCGAGAAGGACATCACCAAAATACAGACAGGCGGCCCTGATGGCGATCTTGGTTCCAGTACGCTTCTCGTAACTTTTTTGATCCTTTGGGTGCTGACGGGACGCCTTGCGTTCCTGTGTTCCGTGCAGATGAAATCTTACTCAGTTCTGACAAAACGATCGCAGTTATAGACGGGAGCGGTGTACTCGCAGATCCAGCGGGCATCAATAGGGAGGAACTCGTGCGCTTGGCGAAGTTGCGGATCCCTGTTGAGAACTTCGACAAGTCGAAACTGAGCAAAGACGGATATCTCGTGCGTGTCGAGGATCAAGATGTCAAGTTGCCTTGTATGCCCTTTTGATTGCGACCAGTCACTTGTCATTAATGATGCCCTGCCACAGCTGGTGAGGTCGTTCTGGATGGCACTGACTTCCGGAATGCGGCACACTTGCGTTTCAAGGCCGATCTATTCGTCCCTTGCGGAGGACGGTGAGCGAGTTGCCTATACATTCTGGCGTTCTCCGAGCTCTTATGACATCAATTTGCTATAGGCCTGAGGCCGTCAACATATCAAACGTGGCTGCACTTGTCGACTCGGAGGGCAAGCCCCACTTTAAGTACGTTGTAGAAGGGGCGAATCTTTTCTTCACACAACAGGCGCGGCTGTATTTGGAGAAGCGCAAGGTCGTGCTGTTCAAGGACTCGAGCGCAAACAAGGGTTCGTTACTTTACTGACTTTTCGAGGGAATGTTCCGATCTGAAGGACACTGTCCGACTCAGGTGGCGTTACGAGCTCTTCGCTCGAAGTCCTCGCTGGCCTCGCGCTGTCCACGGAAGAATATGTGGACCTCATGCTCTTCAAGGATGGCAGACCAAGCAAGTTCTACCAGAACTACGTAAAGGATATCCAGGCCAAGATCGCCGAAAACGCGGCGGCCGAGTTCGCCTGCATCTGGCGCGAGCATCAGCGACTGCAGGGCGCGAAAGCGCGCACTGTCATTTCGGACGAGCTCTCAATCACGCTGAACAACTTGCAAACGGAGCTTGAGAGCTCCGACCTGTTCGACGACGAGCCGAGCCGCAGGGGCGTCTTGCGCCGTGCCATTCCTCAGACACTCGTCGAGAAGGTCGGACTGGAGACGCTCCTGGAGCGTTTGCCCGCGCCGTACCAGCGCGCGCTGTTCTCGAGCTGGGTCGCAGTCACACTTTGTGAGTGGTTGTTGGTCCCGCTCTAGTGTCTGGTGTTAATGCCTGTGTGGCGACCCCTTACCTGACAGATCTACAAATACGGTGTGCAAGCATCTAGCGTTGATTTCCTCCACTTCGCTCGGGACCTCTCGCGTTGAAATCGATCGGGCGCTTTTTAGAATTTTGCACTTGAAAAACCCAAACGTCATACCTTATCCTGCGGAGAAACAGATATGGATCGCACGAGCAGCAGTCAATAGGTTAAACTTTGTATAAAAATGAGTCTCGTCTCGTTCAAAAGAAGCTGGGCCTCTGCCCATTTCATCGGACTCGTCATATGACCCTCGAACGTGGGTGATGTTTCTCCACGACGGGGTAGTAGTAAGTACTTGGTAAATGCCAACTCAGAGCTGATGTGATCACGTCATGGCCGCGGCAGCGCAAGTGACGCATCCAACATCATGGCAGAGCTTCGTCACGTCTTTACGGAAAGGTCTCACCTTGATGCTTAACTCGACACCGAGAGAGGGAGGGAGAAAGAAGTGCCATTGGGGAGTTGGGCGAGAATTGAGCACTCAATGTCTCTTAACGGCGCGGAACGGTGAAACGTGGAGACGCGCGCCACGTGGACGCCGAGGCCCGAATCCCCGGGCATCCTCTACTTTTACCAGACCGGTGACAAGCGTGCGCGTGCGTGCGTGTGTTATATGTGCTGCCACTCACGGCATGCCCTTTGGAATCTCTTATCCCGAGGCTAGGCTGGGTATTCGTCGAGCTCTACTGGAACCGTGACACGATGGTGTGCTGAGGCAATCTGGACGCTCAATGACGTTTTCCCTTTGTCTTCCTTGGCCCGCGTACGTTGCCCGAGAGTCGTGGGTCCACGAGATATGTATTCCAGGTACGGTCGGTCGGTCGCACGCCGTGAGCTGATGAACCGAAGCGTTTCTGAATCGAGGGGGAAGGCGAAGCTGAGACGGGATATAATGTCTCCCCCTAAAACCGTTATTTCTTGAATATGGCGGCAACGGATCCGAGCCCCTCCCCCCTGAAAAAGAAAGAAAGAAAGAACGAAACACAAAAGCTTGCCGCTTGCCGATGGGGCCTCGACCCACCCCAGAATAACACGAGGACCCCGCAAACGACGCGGCGCGTCGCGGGCAAGGCGCAATGCCGGAAAATATTTTTTGCGACGGAGAATGCGGCGCCGGGCAAGGCAGGCAGGCGGTCACCCTTCGTTCAGACGCCTTTTTGGCAAGTGACGAGGGCGAGTTCGGGTCCGTGGACGGCGCCTGACGAGCGAGGCATTACGGCTGGATGGCCGACGCGTCGGCGATGATCGCCTCTCCTCGTCTCCCGTCTCCCGGGCCCCCCCCCCCCCCCCCCCTCACCACCTCGTTGCTACCTACCATTATGGTCACGTGGCATTTGCCTTTCAACCCCCTCGTTTTCCTCGTCTGTTTGCGTTCGAATCCTGGAACCCTCCTTTCGCGAGATACACACCAGAACGAACGCCCTGGCTTACGTTCCCGGGGACGAGAATCCTTCCTTTGCCCTCCCCCTCCCCCCCCCCAAAAAAAAAAAACAAAAAACAAAAAAACAAACGTTTGCGAGAAAGCGCACCGCTATATCATTCCACCACCACCCACTGGCAGGATGCAGCGGCTTCCGTTTCCGTCGTCGGGATGTCACTTGACCCTGACTATGACGGCCATGACAAGCGCAGGCGGTCCTTGACAACGCGGCCGCGGGGGGGGGGGGGCACAAGGAGAGCGGCCTTCTGTTGTCCTGGACAACACGAGAACTCCGCGGTTTAAGCCACTTGTCGTTTCCAGGAACTCATCCCATGATTCTCGACTCGGCACAAGGTAGGGGAGCGGTGGTGTTGCCATCTCCTCGGTGTCCCTCCCGCCCTGCGGTCGGTGATTTTAAGGACTCCTGCACGGGCTCAAAGGCGAAAAGCCCTTGTCGGGACGAAACGGTTGCTCAAGTACGTTAGTTACATGCTGGTCAGGACCGATTGCATCGACTCGCTCGTCATTCACGGGTTGGTTTCGTGTAGATGCCACGTGGATAAAAAAATAAAAATAAAAACTCCCAATTCGCCAAACTCAAACCCCGATGCTCCCCCCCCTACCTTTATTATTACATTACATAAAAGCTCGGAAATGGTTGTGCTCTGGCTTCTTCTTTTTGAAGCTCCGGCATCGCTGTATTGTACCGTCACTTGTGGACTACAGAATATTTTCCCCGCTCGGTCCATTACATAGCGCGCTCAAAGCCACCGTGTAGGGCCAGCTCTTCTTTTCTTCAATTCATCACCCGTCCGCTGCTCTCGCGTGTAACCGACGCTGCTATCACCACTTCTCGGACGGCGAGGTCCTCTCTCTGGTGAATGATGATGGGTCCTGGCCCGCATCATTTCCGCCAGGGCGAAGATCAAAAAATTCCGAGGATCGTCTCTTCTCGTTTCCTCTTTTTTTTTTTTTTTTTTGTTTTTCCCCCACCGAAAACCTCGAGCGCTGCCCGGAGGAAATGACACGACTGAGGGAAATTTTAGAAAAATGAATAAAATAAGAGAAAGACCTCGCGGCTCGTGCCGGATCTTTCTTGCCCAAGCTTGCGCGATCCCGCTATTCTTGATCCCGGCCAAACCAGCCCACTGGCAGCTGCCGCGTACTGTAAAGTGCATGTACGCGAGAATCTCCTCAGGCACGACAATCGCGAATTTCGTCCGATTCGGAGTCCCCGTCGCCCTCCCGAGGACGAGCAGTGGCCACGTTTCCGGCTCAGGCTATCAATCGTATCATGACTTGAGTGAGACTTGCTTTATCCTCACTTTCAAAGTTCTTTCGTCAACGTCGTGTGCCCGAACAGCGCAGTACTTACGCGCTTCAACGACTTAAGTCGGACCCCGATGGCGCACATCAGAAGAAAACCAAAAGGCCGGACCGATTCACGCTTGTCTGAACACAACGGCGACCTTGCGTCGACCAAGGTCGAAAACGGTGGTCATCATTCACTTATATGTCCCGGACATCCAGACACTGTAACACGCATCGACAATTGCGCTTCGCAAGCACGAAGCCCGCAGTGTCTGTCCTCACGGTAGTCTGTTACACATCCTACAACCAGTGACGAATTTAGGAAGGAATCGGGGTGCAATAAATGACATAGGAATAAATAGTGCTTTCGACTCGAGTCTTGGACGCTTGGACGTGTCAGGGTAGCAGTCCAAATAAAATAATTCACAAATTTATCGATAATGGTGTAGCTGTAACAGGCTCGCGCACTGGCTCTATGGAAGTGCTTTGTCTAGCGTGCCCTCACCTACATTTCCAAGAGAAGAATCAACGCTTCTACGCGAGCCAACCTGAGCAAGGCTCATGCGACCTTCCGGTAATTCGAGCTCTTCGCGGGTGCCGAGGTGGGCAAGATCCACCTTTGGCCGGGGCAGTGTGAAATCCCCGCGCCGAGGGAACTGCATAGAAGCAAGGTCGACCGATGATGTCTCCGGAAGCTTGACTTTGTTCGGCTCTTTGCTAGCGCCGTCCTTGTCAGGGCCGGGGACGTTCTCATATGGCTCCCCGTATGCATGATCCCCATCATACTCATTGTTATGGGGCTGTACGTAATGATTAGAGGGCATATCATATGGTGGGTGGGCATAATCATCATGAGGATAATCATAATGAGGACGGGGATACGTGTTGTAGGGCTGGTGGTGATAATCGTCCTGATGAGGGCGGGGATATTCATCATGAGGGTACTCCTCGGGATAAGGGCGATCATACGCGACATGAGGAGAACGATACTCATCGTGAGGTGAGTGGGGATAGACTTCATGAGAATCGTCGAAAGAGGGGCGAGGATATGAATAGTAGTCATTGGTCGGTCTATGAGGCGGAGGGGTATTATAGCCAGGCGAGTGCTCAGGGTACGGATACTTGTTCTCATCACCGGGATAGCCTTGCACATGGTGAGGATACCAATATTCATGGCCATGATGGGGATACTCCTGTTCATCGTCGGGATATTCTTCGTGTACATGGTGGGGCTTGTACCTGGGGTCGGGATACTCCTCGTCTTGCTCATGAGCGGGACCAGGAGAAGAATAGGAATAGGAATAGGAATAGCCAGGAGGACCCGGGGGACCAGGTGGGCCGGGTGGGCCGGGTGGGCCAGGTGGTGGCGAAGACGGGCCTGGGACGGGAGGGCCTGGCTTTCCGTCATGTCCAGGAGAGCTTGGAGGGCCCTGCTGCTGAGACGGAGCTACGGCAGGCGCAGATACATCCTTAGAGCCATCAATGTCATGAGATGGAGGCGGGGGCGGGGGCGGGGGCGGGGACGGGGTTTCGTCCGGAGCGCGCTTCCTGTGGACACGAGCAAGATCGACAGCAGAATCAGGCGGAGAAAAAGTGGAGCCGTGGTGAGAATGCGGATGGTGAGAGGGTCCATTAATGAAGGGACCGTTGCGCTCCTGATGGCGGTGATAGGTCCCTCCGACGCCCAATGGGGTGGCGGTGTCGAGGACGGTATCTGTCTTGCGCTGCCGAGGGAAGTTACTCTTGCTCTTGACTTGCTTATGAGGGATGCCAGGAATGGAAGGGAGGAGGGGAGCAGCAACGACGAGAGTGGAGAGGTGGAGGAAGGCGAGCAAAAGAAGGAAACGAGCGTTGGTAGACATGATGTAAAGAAAGGAACGGAAGGGAATGCGCAGAGCGAAGAGAAGGCACACTGGAGTGGAGAGGTGGAAAGGGAGGCCTTAAATACGCAAGAGAGGGAATGGCATTCATTGCGGTTTATGATGTCATGGGGCTGACGGGCGGGATGGGATTTGGTTGTGCTGCCGTGCAGCGGCAGGATCCGGGCCGTTATAACATAGCACGATCACGTGAGAGTTGAACTCTGCCTGCTTCTTCTCTGCGCCTGCGTGCTTTTGCGTTCTCTGCCTGGACTCGTTCATCTCTGCTACCATGGCTTCCGTCGGCTCTGTCACTCGACAAATCGCTGCTCTCGAAATTTCCGCCAAACAGAACGGCGCGACAAAACCTTCACGACCTATCCAGAAGACACAAAGTCAGACAAGCGTATCCAAACTCCTCACCAAATTCGCCGCTCCCCATCCTTTTCCCGACGCGAAACCAAAGTCGACCGTCAAAGCAGTCCCTCCCCGTCCTGCAAACCCTACTGCGAGGGCACCCGCACAAAAGACCCTTGCTCCCACACAGACGCTATCCAAACCTGACCGTGAGCTAGACATTGGCAAGTACGATGGCGGATTCGAGATCGAGAACGAAAAGCGCGGCGAGGTGGTTCGAGGGGAAGCAGCCCAAGATCTGGCCCTCGATTCTAGTGTGTCAAGGTCAGTTTGTCCCCGTTCCTATTTTGTTCCTCCAATACTCACTCGTCTCGTCCTCTCAAGGACGCGCCCCACACGAGAATGGCATCTCACCGACTTTGATATCGGCCGCCCTCTGGGAAAGGGAAAGTTTGGTCGCGTCTACATGGTCCGGACCAAGGTGGAGCCAAATTACATCCTCGCGCTCAAGTGCCTCTACAAGTCGGAGATCGTCCAGTCCCGGGTGGAAAAGCAGATCCGTCGCGAGATCGAAATCCAGCAAAACCTCCGACACCCAAACGTCCTCCGCCTCTACGGATATTTCCACGACGAGAAGCGCATATTTCTCATGCTCGAATTCGCCGGCAAGGGCGAACTTTACAAGCAGCTCACCAAGTACGGTTCCTTCTCGGAGCGGCGCAGTGCGGTCTACATCGATCAGATGGCCGACGCACTTTCCTATCTTCACTCCAAGCACGTCATCCATCGAGACATCAAGCCCGAAAATCTCCTCCTGGCCATCAACGGCGAGCTCAAGATCGGCGATTTTGGGTGGAGCGTGCACGCGCCCAGTAACCGACGCACCACGCTCTGTGGCACGCTCGACTACCTCCCCCCCGAGATGGTCGAAGGCCGCGAGCACAATGAGAAGGTCGACTATTGGGCGCTCGGCGTACTGACGTACGAGTTTATCGTGGGCTCGCCTCCGTTTGAGGAGATGTCCGGATATAACGGTGCGTCACACTTTCCCGATTTGGCCCCGGGCGCTCTAGTGCTGACGGGGGTCATCGGCCAGCCACATACAAGCGAATAGCCAAGGTCGATCTTCGAATTCCGCCGAAGGTCTCTGCGGAAGCACGAGACCTGATCGTAAATGTGCGTGCGTCCCTGAGCTTCTGGACCCTCGTTGGGGGGAATCTTCTGCCGGACGCTGACCGGTGATTGGCTTTTCCTTGTTCCAGCTCTTACAATACGATCCCGAAAAGCGTTTGCCTCTCTCTGACGTCCGCCGCCATCCCTGGATCGTGCGGCATCGCGCAAAGACCCCCTCTCCACCAGGCGGGCAGAGTTGATTGATGATGTGGATCACTATAGATGAACATCGTCACGATGAACCACCCAACCCGGTCCATGGCGACTAGCACGCTGTTTTTTTTTCCCCTTTGCCTACGGGAGACTCCATAGCTGATTTCCTTGACGATTGTACTGGTAGCCGGGGGAGGAGGAGGAGGGGGCGTGCTGCTCATGCGGAGGACTAGGAGAGATATATATTTATAGTTCTCACTCTCAGAACTCCGATTCAAAATCTATCTGAGGCAAGCAAGACGCGGCGCGATGGCGGCGTCCCGAAGCGGATCAACTTTGGCTCGCTTCCCCTCATGAGAAGGAAGGTGCATGCATGATCGGCATCTCCGTAATGGTAAGAAATCACCTGCGGCAAACACAAACAAACGCAGACAAGACAAGGCGGGGTTGCCGTGGGGGTGGGATCGATGTGGCGTCGGGCAGCCTCGGAAGCGACGACGAGATCTCCCCGTTTTTTGAGCGAAGGCGTTGGTGGGGAAAAAAAAAAAAAAAGATCCGACGAATCGGTTGAGCCATGCAGCCTGAGCAGTAGGTAGGTTACGGTGCAAGGATGGGGGATGGGGGGGGGGGGATGGTGGTGAATCAAATTTTTTGTTTGTCGAAATTTTCAGGGGGAGTCATGTTCAGGTACAAATCAGAACTCCAGCCGCGCAGACAGGGCAAGCTTCGATCAGCAGGGGTATGACGAAAGGACAACAAGGACCAAATGTGGAAAGAGAAAGATGTTTCGATTGATCCACGGGCGTCGGCAGTTGTAATAGCGTGAGAGGGGGCGGAAGACAGAGACGTTATTTGTTGTCTGGGACGTGAGATGGGATGCTCGAGTGCCTGTGCTGTACTTGCGATAACTACGTGGCTCTACAACGTGTAATTGAAAGAGAAGCGAGGAAGTTGAAAAGTGGCCTACAGGACAATAAACTTTGATGAGCTTGAAACGCGATGATGTGAGTACAACAATAGAGGAACAAGTCATAGCAAAAAGGGACGCGACGAGGAACGGGATGGTGGTGCCGTGGTGCTGGGGTGATAATGGGCATGTGTTGGAAGGGAACAGAGGATAGAGGAAAAGCCGAAACAGAGAGAGTAGAGTGGTATATGGAAATCCATCCATCATGCATCATGTCGCACCGAGTTGTCGTATCGATCATAAGAAAAGAAAAAGACAAAGAAACCACGGCGGGGGGGGGCAGCAGGAGGTGACCTCTCATGCATGATCCGCCCACTCCGGCGGCGCGCATGCCCGATTCTGGCGCCAATGACGCTGTGCCGCGTCCAGCCGGGATAGCACCGACCCGCACTTGGGGCACTCCACGCCCATCTTCTTGGGGCTGGCGTTGCACGACGTGGCGATGTGCCTCTGGGCATCTTGTATGCGTGAAAACGTTTTCGTGCAGTACTCGCATGGTGTCCGCTTCTGGCGCGAGGTGGCACCCGAACGTCGGCGCGCGCGGGGGCGCCGCTGCCCAGACGTGGAGCTCGACGTTGCTGGTGCTGAGTCGAAAGCGGGAGCGGGAATGGATGGAGCGGGAGATGGAATGGAGCTTGGGGCAGGTGATCCAAAAGCAAGGTCGTCGAACGGCTCGCTGCTGTTCCTGTCAACGGACCCAGTCTCGGCGTCGTCGCTCCCCTGCTCGACTTCAGGGAGAGGGACAGAAAAGATGGCCGGGGCAGATGCCGCAGATACTCCCATGACGGACCGGCTGTGCTTGTACACGCCCGCCCCTGACACGAGGCCATGATGGACATCGGCCTCGCCCTTGACTTCGAAGGAAACGTCTTCCTCGCTTACCCCGCGCTTCGTCTTCTGGACGATGGCACACACCGAAAGTGCGCTCGCCTCTCCGATCGAGTGCCGCCGGAAAGAAGACATTCCCTGTGCGAGGGGCGGATTCCCCGATCTCGTCGATGAGCTGTTCGACACTGCAGGCGATCCCTCCCCGTCGCTGGTGATGACGGTCATCTCAGGCGAAATATCACTGGGACCCACGAGGGGGGCGGGATACAGGGAGATATTCCCAAAATCGCCCGTGAGGGGAGAATCCAACGTACTAGAGGGGGAGGGGTTAAACACAAGCTACATGAAGTGAATGATGAGAGGAGAGCGCTCAAACAGCTTTGAGACTCACCTCATAGTCCAGAGACTCACTCTGCGTCCACGGCAGTAACGAGGAGAGATACGACTCCGATGACGCATGGGAGACCATCAGTGATGGCGCCGTTGGGCCAACGACCGTAGCCAGGGCCGATAGTTCATTCAGAGGCGGCAGGGAATCGCTTCCCTCGAGCCCCTCGATATAGCCAAACGCCGATGGGCCGGCCATCAGCGTTGAGTTTGGCGTTACAGACCCAAATAGATTCTGAATACGAGTTATAACGTCCGTCCAAGTGGAGAGGACGAATTCCTCATCGTTTCCCCACAGGGCCAGAGACTTATCGGTACGCTGAAGGAAATAATGATGAGAGGCGGGTCAGAGCGCATGATGGATTGACCTACGATAAACGCAGCGAATTGGTATGGATCAAATGCGAGTTGTACGGCGGTGTCTACAATCCGCACACAATAGACAGAATCGAGATATACCTCGCGTTCATACCGTTGTCTGGAGCGAATGAATGTCAGAGCGAATCCGGGAGCGTTTGGCGAGACGACTTACGTTGAGTCAATGATGGCTTGAATATATTGATTCGACGCTTGAATGGCAAAATTGGTGTCCAGTTCGCGAAGCACGCTTGCAAACGTGTTCGGGTCTTCGAAAACGATCGGTGGATAACTTTCGAAGCGGACTGGATCCGAGCCCATCGACGCATACGCACGGAGGGAATGGGTCGTGTGCGATGCCAGGGAGTTTCTGACGCGAGAGTACAGCGATTGCGGAGACATGTCGGTCAAGTGTAGAAGACAGCAATGCGATGAGGATGGGGGATGGGAATGAAAGGAGTTGAAAGCGGTTCGCGCGCATTAAGAGGGTGCGTCCCCCCATGGCTGTTCCCGGTCCTCGTTCGGTACCTTTCCAGGTTCTCGGGGTCAGCGCGTGTGCGCCCAGCGTCTGGCCGTGGCGCTTCTGGGCCTTTCAAATGGGGAAAGTGTGAAAGCCACGCCCGATCCAGTTCGACCGGCCGCAAGAACAAGGCGCGAAAAACGAACATCACCCCAAAACTTTCTTTTTCGAAAACTGGTAGGATTTTGTTGATCCCGGTTTCTCTTTCGAGCCCCTCGCTGGCCGCGTACCGGACAAGGGCCCTGGGGTGGCCGTGCAGCTAGAGGGTGCACTGACCTTGCCCTGTCGTCAAAAGAGAACAATAGCGATATGCCAGAGCAAGCGTCAGACAAGGGTCACCGTTACCCGAGGAATGAAAGAGCGTGAAGGGCAAGCGAATGTGCTATCTGTTAAGCGAACCGGCCCGCCCGGCATTGCGCCAGGCCGACCTCGTGGCTCAGCCCCACCCCCCACGTTTATTTACTTTTATAGAAGGCACATTTCTCTATATGGAAATCACCGCCGCCTGGGCTTCTTCATGACGCCTCGTCCCTCCACCCCCGTCGTATCACCGCACCGCATAGTGATTGACTCATCCCAGATTCCCATAGTATTGCTCTGGTTGGAACTCTGGAAGCAATCCGGGCTTACTGGTGATGCGCCCAACGTGCGCCGCTGGTCCTTCTATTGTCTATGCCATGTTCAGACAGCATGATAGTTGACACCCGCAATCGATTGTTGATTGTTTTTTTTTTTCTTTCCTTTCTCAGACCCCGAATAACGTGATGTCTTATTTACGATAGTGCTGTTTCGAGTTCTACTTTGCCCCAGGAGTTTAGAATATTTCGACTTGGCTGCGCCGCAGAGCCGGCAACCGGCACCAGCTCGCCGGGTGCATGGACCGCGTGGGAAACGTTCTGTTTTCGGTTGTTGGGGGTTGTAAATCCTTTCCACATATCAACTCGCCAAGGGTAGTCCAGGCTCAAAACTATTGGCCGATACCACGCCTGCATCGCCGTTGCCACGCCAGAGCGTGGCGGTGGTCGTGGACTATTACCTCGAGGGTGACTTACTAGTACAAATCCAGAACTTAATTTCAGTCGAGGACCCCCAACACCGATTTACCACCTTTTATGGATATATAGTTGGGCATGCAGTTAGTACTAACGGAGGGGGCTTCATGGTCAATCTTTTTTTGGCTGTGCTCCGGGGCAGGCTGCGGGTGGCGGACTCGCGCGCCTTGCGTGATATGTCAAGTGAACAAAAGCTCCACAATACCGCAGTGGGGCAAAGGGCCGTCGGGTTTGCGACCATCATTGGTTGGTCGGTAATAAATGTGAGAATACGCAGTGGCAATCAGAGAACGGGTGCCTCGAGGAGGCACTCGGACCAAACCAACAAGGGCGCGCACGTACGCCCTCAACTCTCGGGACACCACATCGAAGACAACCCATCGCATTGCAGTCAGTCCCCTTAATAAAAAGAGAGGAGCCGAAGAAGAAGACAGGAACGACTCGGAGCGACCGACGTCTCTCGACATGGCGACCGACAGTCCGGCCCTGCCACGCGCGTGACCCGCCTCCCAGACGTACGGATGACAGCAGATCGACGGCCCAGCCGAGGGAGAGACGCGCCTACTTTTGGAACCCCTGCCCGATGTCGTCGCGCGTCCACAGTAAACATTTCATGACGGCTTTATTGCGTCTCCTTCTCCCGGAGGGCCATCGCGTCCCACGAGGACTCGTCGGCGGCCGCCGAGCCGCGCGACGTGGCCAGGTCCAGTCCGTCACAGAACCAGCAGTATCACCTCTAGATGGTAAGTCACGTTCGGGCGCTCTAGTGGTTCTGTCAAAATAGAAAATTCCCACTTTCGGCTCGGGTCCTAACGACCCTTTCACATGATTGTTAGCGATATGCCGTACTCCGTATAGCCAATGGACCCGAAGTCGAGCACTACCGACATAAGGAGCACCTCAGCAGCGTTCCGGAAAAGGGAGTACGATTTGGGCATTACGGCTCGCCATCTGTCACCGCAGCTGCTTTGAGAGGGGCAATAAGACGTGTGAAATTGTTCTTTCGCGCTAACTTGAACAGCCATGCACTAACCAACGTTGGCCATACTTTGGACAAGCAAGGGGAAAGTTGCGCATCATTCCGTTGTGCCTGCCTGCTAGAAAGTCGTCGATCACATGCGAAAATGGGGGTGAGGCAATACAGCTCGCATCAGCGATTGCTTGTCAAAGTTCGTTGATCACAGGGTACAACATCTGTTTGCGGGCAGGTGGTAGCCAAGAAAAGGAAAAGGTCGCGGCTCCATCACCCGATACGGGTTGGCAGACTTACCGCAGCAACGATCGTTTTCGCAGTCGATCAAACGTACAAACCAAAGGCAAACGCACTTTGCGGGGAAACGCTTGTTTCATTTTGTGATTTCTACGCCCAAAGGGATGTAATGACAACGCGCTTCTCCGTCGACTTCTATTTGGAAAAAGAAGGTTGTGTGTATTACGCGGGAAGAGGAGCGGTAAGGAGACTAGGGAGATGTGGCAATGGCACGCTTAATAGAGCATGGACGACATGTCGGAACGGATACGGTTGTAGTCGAGCAAACCCTCTATCGAGCCAAGGGCGGCAAGAGCGATCTACGATCGGAGCTCGAATTAACACACACATACATGGGGGGTAAAAGGTAGGAGCAAGACGCACATCTTTATCCCATAAGTATTTTTGCGCCACACGCTTGATCTCCTCGGGAGTGACGGCGTCAACGGCATTCTCGATCTGTCTGGCAGTCATCCGTAAGCCGCTGGTCACGAGTTGCCGTCCGATGTCTTCTGCAATAGCCGTCGTGCCATCGAGGCCCAGAAGTAAGCTCGTCTTGAGCTGGCTTTTCGCACGCTCGACCTCTGCAGCAGTCGGCGCGATGCTCATCCGGGTCCACTCGCGGAGCGTGAAGTGCAGTAAGTCATCGAGATTGACAAGGTTCTCTGAAACGAGGTAGATTCCCCAAAGGCCAGTGTCAGAATAGGAGGTGGAGAAGGACATGTAGGAGTTGGCGAGATTGTGTTTCGCAATGATATCTGAGAGTCGCGAGGAGAGGAGCGACGCAGAGCCGAGTGCGCGGTCCCAGTTGCCGAAGATGGACTGCATGACGAGCATAGGATAATAGTCGGGTGAGGACCAGCTGACGCCTTCGACTGCTACGGCAATGTGCGCCGTCGGAATATCGTCGTCACGAATGCGGACCTCCGAGCCGACAAAGTCGGGCTTGCGGTGAGCTTTGCGGCCGAGGGGGATCGGGTTTGGAGAGACTGGAAGCGACCCGAATGCTTTCTCGGCGGCCTTGACAAGTTCACTGTGGTCGACGCCCCCGGCACCGACGAGGACCATGCGATCGGCGGTGTAGTTGGTCTTGATGTATGACGCAAGGTCCTCGCGTTTAATAGACAGAATATTTTTCTTGGGGCCGAGGATTGTGCGACCGAGTGGCTGACCTGTACGACGACGGTGATAAACGGAGCTTCTCGATGGGATTGAGCGATGGCGGCATACCTTGGTAAGCAACGGCGTGGAGATGGTCGAAAACGACTTCCTCGTACTGCTTGTCAACCTCCTGCTGCTCCCGTAAAATGACGTCGCGTTCACGGTCAACGGCGGCGCCTTCGAGCTTAGAGTTCTGGAGGATGTCGGAGATGATGTCGACGGCCTGTGGGACGTCCTTGCGGAAGCTCTTGGCGTAGTAGACCGTCTGCTCACGCGAGGTATACGCATTAAGATGAGCGCCGAGATTCTCAACCTCGAGCTCGAGGGCATGCTGGGAACGACGGCCGGTACCCTTGAAGGCCATATGCTCGAGAAAGTGGGCGGTGCCATTAGTAGTATCGGTCTCCGCGCGCGAACCAGCGTCTATCCACACACCCACGGTAGCGGTTTGGGCATGGGGATGTGCCTCTGTCGCGACAGTAAGGCCATTCGGGAGGGTAGAGATTTCTGTGAACGGGCCTGGGGTAACTGCTGTCGCCAGCGACCGCAGAGGAAGCTGTCGTCACGACCAAAAGAAGGCAATTTTAAAGGAAGTATAGACGAGAACAGAATCGGGTTTACGCACGGGTCTCCGCACGGCGCCACGCAAAGAACGAGCAAGTGTTGTTGAAAGCACTCTTGAAACCATTCAGCACAACAGAAAGAAAGGCCGAGGCCGAAGTGGGTACGAAGACGCGCACAGCTGCGGTTTCGTTCAGGCGCCGCTCAAATCCCAACCCGAGCCAGCGACCCCTGCCCATCGCGCTCAGCAAAACCTCAGAAAGCTTGATTCTAATTTCCCGTCATGGACTTGGTACATACAATTGCTATGCTCCCTCATAAGGGTACTTACTTCATTGTCGTTTTGAGGTCCTTAATTCATTTGCACTTGGTCTGCGCTCGAGTAGAGAGTTGGAGCCTCTGGGCAAGGCGGGTTGACGTGCCGAGCGGTGTTTCAAGGTCGGTGACATCGCAGTTACTTGTTCTCTATCTACTACAACATGCCGTTTATCTTTCTGATCGGAATAATGCCGCAAATTACGGTCGCTGTGAACCTTGGTGTGTCCCCAAAACCTGATGCTGTCGGTGCTGTCCAAGTAAAGTCGGGGCCACGATCCCGAGTCGGGACACTGGAAGCGCTCGATTGCTTTCCCCAGCTGGCGCCATCTCGGACCCGTATTAGGTTTCCCCGCACCACCCTTTATCTCTCTTGATTCACCACCACACCACCTTTGATGTTCCGGTCTATGCTGAGAGATCTCATAGGTGGGCCCGCGAAGACCATCTGGGTCCGACATGGCCTTCCCCCGGATGACATCGGGAATCTGCGTTTGACGGAGATGCCCGATCCATCCGTAGATTCCAGCTTTCATCTTGGGACTGCTGCGCAGGTGTGCATGATGTTTGAGAGCTACTTCAGGGTTGCCCTTCCCCCCCCCTCCCACCCGGTGCCACATCTCTTGGCTGGATTCTCTTGGTCTTTCATGCTAGTGATAAGATAGCACGAAACGCTGACCTATATGCATGCGACCACAGACTGCAATCGGACTTTCTGCGCTGGCGGCTGCACACTTTCACTTCCTCCGGACAGGCGAGGAAGAGGAAGTGCACGTTGACGCCCGACATGCCATTTTGGAGTTCAGTAAGCCCCTTGCCATACGAACCACCACAGGAACCCGACGACCGAGTTCACACGGTTTGTTCGTTTCCTAGACAGCGAAACATACTACACGATAGATGGCAAGCTCCCGGAGGGTAAACTTTTAGACGAGCTGTCGGACATTTTCAAGACCAAGGATGGCTACGTGAGACTTCATGCGAACTTCCCGCAGTTTGTCCATCCAATATCAAACTCTCTTGTTCATTCCTCGTGCTGAAGGCTCTACCAGCCACAAACAAGGTCTACTCGATATATTGCAGTGCGAGCCCACCAAGGCGGCAGTCGCGGCTGCGCTTACCGAGTGGTCAGCAGAAGAGTTTGAAGCAGTCGCCTTCCAGCGGCACCTCTGCGCGGCGGCACTGCGATCGTTTGAGACGATGGATATGACGCCGCACGGAATATATCAAGCGAACGTCAACCCAGTAACGATTACGAAAATTGGTGACGCGCCCAAGCGGGAGCTTGTCAACCTAGGAAATATCCAATACGCGCTCGAGGGTATCCGTATTCTCGATCTGACCCGCGTGCTTGCGGGGCCCATCTGTGGCCGCACGCTTGCAGGTACCGTACCCACCGGCCATCCGTCCTCAGAGCAGAGAGTTGACGTGTGAACGCGGACGGATTCGCCAGCGCATGGGGCGGACGTTCTCCTTGTGACATCTCCGTATTTGCCTGCCCTCACTTTGCTCGACGTGGAGACGTCGCGCGGCAAGCGCACGACCCAGCTCGACCTCGACAAGCCCTCAGATGCAGAGAGGTTGCGTACGCTCCTTCGTGACGCAGACGTGTTCGTCCAGTCGTATCGCCCTGGCGGGCTCGCTGCGCGGGGATTCGGTCCCGAAGATTGCGCGGCAGCGCGACCGGGTATCGTGCACGCGTCCATCTCCGCGTTTTCTCCAGGCGAGCCGTGGGAGGATGTCAAGAGCGTGGGTTTCGTTCCCATCGCCTGGTCTTTCCAGAGCACATTGACTTTCATTGTTCTCTTTTTATAGTTTGACTCGCTCGTACAGACTCTTGGCGGATTCAACGTGCAAGAGGCCGAATCGTACGCTGACTACATCCGCGAGATGGCCGGGGAGGAAGAGGCTGCCAAGCTGCCTCCGTACCGCGCGTTGCCGATGCGAGCGCTGGATCACGCTGCGGGATTCCTCCTCGCCTTTGGCATCGCCGCTGCGCTCTGCAAGACCGCGACTGTACGTCTCGCACAAACCAACTGTCGATCAGCCACTGACTGTATTTTTTTGGGGGGGCGAGAGCAGGAAGGCGGCTCGTGGGAGGTACGCGTCACGCTGGGCGCGACGCTCCTCTGGATTCGGCGGTTCGGAAACCTCCACCCGGTCACCGCGTTCGGGGAGGGACCTCCCTTACCGCCTCGCGGCGTGCCGCTCGACCCGGAGATCGAGGCAGTCTCTACGACGATCGAGAGGGATCCGGGGGACTTTGGGGGGAGGAGTGGAGGCGAAGGGGGAGGAGAAGAGGTTCCGGGGGGACAGACGATGTCGGTAATTCGGCACGCAGCTCGCTTCTCCGGGCTTCAGATTCGGGAGGGGAAAGCGCCGATGCGACTCGATGCACACAAGCCGGAGTGGCTGCCGTGAGGGTGATGTAGCGTAGCGACTGAAAAAAAAACCCATTTGATTAATTTCCTCGTAGCGAGCGAGCGAGCGAGCACAGCCACCTCGCACTGTCGGCCCGGAATTCCCGGGTTCGTCACCGACGACGTGATCGCGGGCACATCGCTCTCAACTCAAGTCTTGTCCAATCCATCCCGAGGAGTTGAGTTGCTAGTGATGCAGCCAACACCAACGAGGCTGTTGCATATCCTTGTTCCGGTCAAGAGGTGCGAAGCGATTCACACAGTCGTACAGCACAGCTGACAGAGGGACTCTCCTTCCACAGGTGTGTCGATTATGCGGTCAAGATTCGGGTGAACCCTCAACAGACGGGCATTGACACGAACGTCAAGCACTCTATGGTGCGCTGCTCGTTCTTTCTCTATTGGAAGGGGCATCAATCCGTCTCACTTGGCTGCTCGTCATCAAAAAGAACCCGTTTGATGAGATCGGTGCGTCTCCATCATACCACCACGGCGGGGGACACCCTTACTTTCCTTGACTACTAACTTTTTTTTTTTTTTTCTTTTCCTCCTTTGGATCCATATCATTTTTTTTTTCCAGCCGTGGAAGAAGCCGTCCGCCTACGCGAGCGACTGAAGGACAAGGTGGAATCCATCACGGTCGTCACGGTCGGGCCGGCGAAAGCGGCCGAGACGCTTCGCACCGCACTCGCCCTTGGCGCCGACAGCGGCGTGCACGTCGAGCTGCCGGAGTCCGCGCCCGCGCCGGAGCCGCTCGGCGTGGCGCGGGCGCTTCGCGCGGTGATCGAGCGGCGGGCGAAGAACGGTGGCGGCGGGGGCGCGCCGGACCTGGTGATCATGGGCAAGCAGGCGATCGACGACGACCTCGGGCAGACGGGCCAGATGCTCGCGGCGCTGTTGGGCGCGGCGCAGGCGACGTGCGCGAGCGAAGTCGAGGTCGATGTTGAGAGGCGAGTCGTGCGGGTGCGCACGGAGGTCGACGGCGGTGCGGAGGAAGTGCTGTGCACGCTGCCGGCTGTCATCACGACAGATCTGCGGTGCGTTTTTTTTTTTTTTTTTTCTGTTTGGGTTCCTTGTTCGCTTCGCCTTCGGGAGTTTAAGCGTTTCTCCCCCGCTCGGGCCCATTAGACTCAATGGTGTGTGCATGTCCCTTCTCTCTGGCTGTGGTCATTGTTCTGAATCAAGTGCGATCCTGCGTTGTTTCTTTTTTATGGACATTTATTTTATACTTCGATTTGTTAAGTGCCGCGATACGCATCGTTGCCTAATATCATGAAGGCGAAGAAGAAACCGATAGAAAAGTTGACGCCGGGCGATCTCGAGGTTGATCTGACCCCGGTGCTGGAGACGATCAAGGTGACGGAGCCTCCGAAACGTGTTGGGGGTGGTAAGGTGGGCTGATTTTATTTACGGGAAACGAGTCGGGTGATGCTGAGACGAATACTGTACAGGTGGGAAGCGTGGATGAGGTGGTGGCCGGGTTGAGAGAGCGAGGGATCACCTGGGGCAGGCGGGGCAGTGTGAGTAGAGTAGAGTAGAGTAGCGTCGTCAGCCAATCCAATCACCTCTCCTTCCTCTCCTTGGCACCAGGCCAACCTCTCTCTTCTCTCTCCATCATCTCTCTCTTCTTTCTTCCACTTGCTCTTATTCCCTCCCCTATCCATCCCCCGTTCTCCCTTCAAGGCGCCGTGCGCTCATTAATAATCAGTCCTCTCACAATGGGCCAAATACCTTCTCGTCATCGCCCCGACGATCCTCTCGCCTCCCTCCCGCCTGTTCTTTCCTCGGCTCAATCCTCCTCAACCCGCATTGCGGACGACTCCTCACCCGTTCCGTCTCAACGACCCGCCCACTCTCCCCAACATTCTCCCCATCTCAACTCCGATCTTTCCCATCAGCCGCCACTCCCTCCAAAGCGCAGCCGTCGCAGGTCCTTCCTGAGCACCCTCAGCTCCCCTCTCCGCAGCTGCACGAGTCCTCAACGCACGCCCTCTGCTCACAGCGACCTCGACCTTCCTTCCAACAACCATAAGCGATGGACTTTTCACCGCCGCCGCCGAAAGGCAAGTGAGCTCGCCAGCACACTGCCCAACTATCCCGAGGTGGACGAACCACAGGTCGGCGAGCCATCGCGCCATCCCATGACATCGGCTTTCTCCATGCCGCCCTCCGACCCAGCGACGACGGGGCAAAATCGCCAGGCAAGAGACGACAGTTCCTCTACGAGCCCATCCGCCCTCCCGAGCACCATCACCGTCGGTCCCTCCTCGTCCGGCTCTTCTACAGTGGACGACGCCTCTCAATCCATCTTTGTCCCCTTCCAGAGCACTGCCACAGACCTCTCTTCTCCTTCCTCTTCTGCACATTCGTCCGCCTCATCTTCATCCTCTCCACGTGGTCCCCTTGCCCTCAACCACGACCCTGCTCACCTTTCCAACGGCCTCTGAACCTGACTATACGCCACCACATAACAGTCATAGTTCGGAAGCATTCAATGTTATGGAGAGGCCGGCCACCCCACCAGACCTTTCCCAACCACCACCCCTCCCTGAAGTGAGGCGTAACTTCCCTGCTGCCGGCACACTTGTCCTCGTGCAGGGTGTCGTACACACCTCTGACGTTTCCCAGTCCGCAACTACACAGCCTAGCGAGACAACGCAGCGCCGCGCCTCTTCTGTCCCACCTGTACTACCGTCAGGAGACCGGCCCTCACGACGGAGACTTTCAGATTTCCTTGCACCCATGCGCTCACGTCGCTCTTCTTACGTTGCGCCCGAGTCACAATCTTCCGAGGCCGGCGCGAGCACAGAAAGCGAGAACCAGGAAGAGTCGAGCCCCATCAGCGAAACGTCACAAGAGTCGCCCGCACAAGAAGAACTTCCTCCACCCGCATCTCGTCCATTATCCCTCTCGCCTACGAGTATTGATGTGCTGGGCACCCTCCTCAGGTATGCCCTTCTCATGCCTTCTTTTTTTTTTTTTTTTTTGAGGCTTTACCTAATTGGAATCATCGAATTCTTCCACTCAGCGTTGCAACTGCCGCCACCGCCGCCTCGCTTGTTTCCGGCTCTTCTGAGCCCCTCTTGAACTCTGGCCTCGGTCTACCCAACCCTCCAGCACCTCAGGGCTCTCAGCAGCCCACGTCTTCAACCGTATCCGACCATGGCCAGAGCCAGAACGCCAACCAGGGCCAAAGCCAAGCTCAGAGCCGCCCACTCTCCCCCACACCCACTGCCGGCCTCGCTTCTCGCGATCGCATGCGCAACGCGTGGGCTGGGCTCCGTGATCGCTTCGGTTTCCGCTCCTCTCCTCCCACGACCTCTCCTGCTTCCCCGTCCACCGTATCTCCACCTCCCGAGCCCGAGCCTGCTCCCTCTGCAAGTCCAGTGACCCCCGTTGACCCGCGCACGCAGCTCCTTGCGGATATGGCACGGGCTTTCCAGATGGGCATGGGGCTTGAAGATGGTTCAGGTTCTGGATCTAGGTTAGGTGTACCACCATCCCCGGCGATCGAAGTCAATCTCGGTGATGACGAGCAGCCCCAGCAACAAGGTCAACAGCAGGAGCGATCCTCACCACCAGAGGATAGCTTTGAAAGGTTTTTGATGGATCTACAAGTAGATCTGAGACGGACGCTGGAAGATGGTCAGCCTGAAACAGAGTCGGAGCCAGAACAGGAGCAGGATGTCGAGCCAGTCGGTGCGGACCCACCACCTCTGTTATACCCTCGGGAAGCACCCTTGTCACCAGACGACCGTCAATCTGCCTCTGAAGATTTTGGCGAAAGTCTTCCACCTCTTCCACCAGACGACGACGATCTTCCCAACTATCACGAAGCTGACGACAGCGCACCCGACCTTGGAGACCATGGGCCACTCGAAGGGACTGGGACAGATTTACAACCTGCTCCATCTCCATCCCAGCCGCCCTCTATGCAGCAAACACCAACGCGGCGCACTGTTGTGGGCTCGGAACGCCGGCCAGGTGGCGGCATCAATTGGTGGCGTATGTACCGCTTCCCGCCGATGGTTGTCCCCCATGGGGCACCGAGCATGGTACCATCGCCGGTCTCTCCCTTGACCCCACCGATGACAGCGCCACCTACCACCGCAGAAGCGGCCACTCTACCGGGCGAACATGGGTCATCCCCCACTACGGACACGCAAACCCAAGCACAGGATGGGAACACCGTCGTCCCTGTCATCGTCGTGGGGCTTCAGTCGGTACATGGTTATGGACACGCTCATGGCCACAGACACACGGATGAGCGCGACGAATACATGCTACAACAACAAGGGCAACAGGATTCAGGGCAGGATAACGATTTTGCACCACAGGACGATGCTCTTGAAGAGGCAGCAGAGTCTCCAAGCGATCGTGAACACCGATGGCCGTCGCGTCCGGCAGATGCTTTCCGCGGGCTGCGGCCAGCAAATGGATCGGGCCCAACACGCCGTGAGGGCTCTGGTTCGAGCGGCAGCGAGGTGGAGACTCGCGCGGGCGATCATGTGCACGGTTCCACGACCTTCTTTATTTACGTTATCGGTGGTAAGAATACAACCTGAAGTTCCTTTCCCTTGTCGTGTTGACAATCGTCTCATATGCCTAGGTTATTACCCTCCAAACCACCAGCTCGTGGTCGGTACGGATCCCCTCGATTCGTTCGAGGAGCTCGCGGAATTGCTTGGGCAGGCGAAGCCACAAACGGCGTCCAAAGAGGACATTGATAACTCTGGCCTCGAGGTGATACGCATGAGCGCGCTAGCCGAGTACGAGAAGGCCGGGCGGGTGGCGCCGATGTGCGTGGATCGGGTAGGCTTCCTTTTTTTTTTGCTCTGTAGTACAATCCGGACCCTGATGGTGATTGTCCGTCGTCCTAGTGCCTTATCTGCCTGGAAGAGTACAACCTGGAGGAGGATTTGAGGCTGCTGTCATGTCGACATGTGTTCCACAAGGAGTGCGTGGACCGGTGGCTGGAGACAGGTCGCAATAATTGTCCCGCGTGTCGCACTCAGGTGCGGTCCAATTGATCATGAGTCTGTCTGCCGGCCCTCACAGTGTCACTGATTTCCTTTCCCTTGTAGGGCGTATCCACCGTTCCTATTCCAAGCGCGGCATAGATAACTTGGCCGACTCAGCACTCGGCGAACGTTTGTTGAGCCTTCTTGTTATCCTTTTTTTTTAGAGCGAGACGGACTATTGGGTGTCTTTGCCTTTCTCCGCTTCCAGTCTGTTCCGAACTACGTTCACATGCCTCATTTTTTTCGTCTGTGATGGTTCATGTGCTCCTGTCCGTTGTCAACGCCGCGCTCCTTCATCCCCTTCTTTCCTTCCTGTCCCCGTTTTCCCCTCTTACAGCTCGTCTTTGGCCTTTGCTCACCTGAGAGCTTTCTCTCGATGATGATTCCTGACTCTGACTCCGCTATTCTCATGACTCATTTGTACACCGTCCCCATATTCTTGCTCTCCCCTTCCCTCTTCCATGTTATGTCGTGATCACGTGATCATACCAAAAAAATTGTCGCTTCGTTTTTTTTTTTTTGTATCACAATGAAAAAGAAGTCCGCCTTACCTTACAGTCGTGTTCTTGGTTGGTTGGTTGGAGAAATATATACGTCTTCATGACTCGCTCGGAGGGAAAACGAACCTGTTTCTTCCCTTCCTTTCTCGAGTCGTGGACTTTGGGGTGATGTTTCGCACTCGAACCTCACTTTTCTTTTTTTGCTTTCGCTTTCATGTATGCTCGTTCTCTTTTTTCTTCTTTGTGTAGAACCACACCACAGAATGTTGTATAATCTTCTTTCTGTCCGACGAGTGAGATGTCGCGGTTTTGTTCCCTCTCAAGTTGCCGTTGCCTCTCGAGAGAAAATCATTACAGCGCCACGATGTTATGTGTGTGATAATGGCCGACGTGTTTTTGTTCTCTTCCCTTTTCGTCTTGTCGATGATGGAACCTGAGTCGGAATTATCGTCGGAGTACTCGCCGTATCGGTTATGCCGTCGCCACCCCACCGACCCTGAGCTGGGGCTGACCCTTTAGGTTAGATCTCCTGACTGTATGATATATAAACCGGTCGAGTCGAGTTCGGTCGGGACCCCCTCCTTCGAGTTCTCAGGCTTGGCGTCACCCCCGCCTTTTTCAGGTGCCCCCCGAACTCGTTCTCCGTCTATCATCCGAGCATGGCGTCGACTCTGATACCTTTTGCACGTTCGACCGCGGATTTTTTCCCGATCTTTGCGTTTCGGTGATCGTTATGGTAGGAAGACCGTGGTCTGTTCCAGCCTCAAGTTTCCCCCTCCCGCCTCTGTGTTGCCCCTCTGGCCTCAAGCGTTGGCACATGTCCCGGTTGTCAGGCGACAATGTCCCTCTTTTGTCACTCCGGCTTGTTATCTCCGCTCTGGGCCAACTCTCCTTGTCTGATAGGTCAGCGATCGGACAGATTATCGTTGTTGTTGTAAAAGCAGCAAAAGTATCGATGAACGGTACGAAGGTTAGCAAATCGAACAAAAGGAGTGTCTAGAGTGTCTGATAAGGAAGGTTCATTCTTTTCATCTGCATCAGCTCTGGAAAGCACGAGTCCCGTTATATCTGTCACCCTGAGAACATTCAAGACTGTTTAATAACTCTCCAGGTTGGATTTGATCCCGGCACGAGGTGTCCGGGTCTCCCAGGTATCCCACTCCCACAGGGTTTGGTTGGATACGTTGGCGTACCCGCCGCCATGCCGCCCGTGCCAATGTTTATGGCTCCCCGATCGGCGGTATCATGATGATTACTTGGCGGAGCGTATAGTACGAAATCGTACCGTCCCCCGGGATCGTCCTGTTGCTTAGCCGACGGTGGGTCCGCATACAGTTGGGACGGGGCGTCATGGGTCGTCTCCGCTGCGCGGCCTCCACTCGCTGCACGAATGACGCGTCACTGCCTTGATCAATCGTCGAGGTTTTTCAGCTACTTACGACTGACACCGCTGATGGCTTCTATGGCTTTCGCGATCTCCTCCTTGCTCCTCGGTTCGCCGAATGCACGTCCGACGTTCGAGAATGCCGCGTCCCACAACAGCTCATCGCTGGGTGCATCGCTCGCTAGGTTATCGTTTTAGTTTACGCAACGTGCCGAGCTTCGACCGGCTAGCAACTTACGATCCGCATCTGAAGACATTGTGATGATACCAGGGAGATGAGAAGTGTGCCAAGGGGGGGGGGGGGCCGCCGTCCGAGTCTGGTCCGCAGGCTATGTTGCCCTCCTTTTTAAATCCCTCCCACTCGACGCTGAGACGATCTTCCACCCTCGTGGGCCACACTTCTCTTCGAAGCTTTTGTCCACCCGTTGTTTCAAGAGGCGATGCGTTTTTTGTCTGGATGATCAGGTAGCTCAAACTTGAGCGTCTACTGGCAGGTGGGGTTCCTCCGACACGTTCCTGGCTCCAGTTCGACGACGATGGTGGATCAACTGCATGTTGTATTGTACAAATTCACCTAACTTGTATCCTTCGATCCGTCAGACCTTGACCTTTTCATGACCCAAGACCGGTTATACTCGTTATCCTGAACAATGTTATGCGGGACTTCTTGCTGAAGCTGAATTCATCACAATGAAGCTGACTGTCATGGCCCGGTGGCGGTGTCGCTGACAAATCCGTTCCCACGAGAACTCATGTGCATGCATGATGATGATGACATGAATCATGAATCAATATTTGGGGTGTCGGGCGAGCCTTTGAAGACCGCAGGCAGAAACGAAGTGTAGGGAAAGTCTTCGCGTCCCATGTCCGAGCACCGTTCATCACCTCTCGTGATGTATGATGCTGATGGGCCGGGGATATATTCAGTAGTATGTGATCCCCTACATTGGGTGGCAGGGCTTGATCAAGATAAATTAGTGTCCAACCTGAAGTCAGGCCTATGGTCTCGCTATCTGTGATCTCTCCATCAAGATGCATTCGTTACACCCTCGGAGAGAATCAGGATGGTGGGCCATGCAGTCTCCACATGCGCTTTGATGATGTGTTTAAAACGACGTTTGCATTACGAGAGACAAAAGAGAGAGCGGTGATGAGACACCTGTCGAAGGCGGAATTATGGTCATATCCTGGATGCCGACTTACAAGCGCGCGCGAAGAACCAAGGGGCGAGCTGTCCCGATGTGCACATAAGCAACCGCAACCTGTCGTGGCTGAATACGACAGCGCCATTTGTTGAGCCGTCCCCAGGCGTAATTGATTTTGTCTTGACCTGTTATGGTAAATCAGAGAATAAAATAACTAATCGGCGCAGCCTGCATCAGAAGGTATAGTCTCACTTTGAGATAGTGCCTACCGGTAAACAGACGACACGAGCGGTTTTGACGACGCATTGTTTTCATGTCATGGCAGTATAGAGTGCGGGTTGAAAAACCGGTTTGAAGATAATTAAATAAATATGCAACCACATATACGTTGTAATTCTTGTGTTATCATCATTCGTGGCATCACCAGCTCCACTGCCAGAACAACTGTCCCCGAACCTATCTCCTTGTATTTTGCGGCCTCCACCAACTGCCTGTCAATCCAAAAAATTTACTTTTTGGAGCATTATCGTCACCCAGCCTTTGGAGGACATATTCTTGAACCTCTTGCAGAGCCCTTCGGATTCACCCAAGGGAGGCCAAATTCCGGGTTTCGAGTAACTCGGTTGTTTGTTTTTGTCTAAGACGCTGGCCTCTCTCTTCAAGGGCCAAAGAGGGAGCTTTACATGCGCGCATGATTAAGCTACCCGGCTATCCTCTGAATATGTCTTGTCGAATATCGACCGCTTTCTGTTTCTCGGAACCCTCAGGCAGTCCAACTAGCTTCAGCAATTCTCCGGGCGCAGCCGCCATCGGCTATACTAGTAGCATCTTGGTTGTCTTCTCAAGAGTTGCCATATCCCTTTCCTTCAAGACTTGAGCGAATTTCGAGAGATGGCCCGGAGATAACTCGATTGAACTTCCATCATCTGCTTATGCCGATCCATGCTCGCCGCACAACAAAACTCGCTGCGTCCGTGTCTAGATTTTGAAGGTGTGTCATTCTGTTGGCCCTTTCGGTTCTTGAACCACGTGGTTTCCCTTTGGTGCAACTGCACTGAGCTCCATGGTCTGAGAGATTCCTCGAAGGCAATCTGTCACACACCCTTGCGTCGGGGCTATCGGCTGTCCCAGCGATTGGCATGCCACAACGAGCCTCTGTCATTGTGAGTCCAGCACCTGCGCATGGTCTCTTCCTCCCACATTGCTCTTGACTGATGTTCGACTGTCCGCAGTCCGAAGGTGTGTTCTCCCTTTTGATCGCTCAGCGCTCTGGCCCGGAAAGGACAAGGCTGTTTGTGGAGATATTCTCTCTCTACGAAGACTCAAAAGCTCGCTGCAGTGCATGCACAAGGACCTTCGAAGCATCCAGCCAGCGCCACATCTGCGCCGTCTCCGGTCGAATGGCCGAATGCATCTTAACTCTTCCCTCACGATGCTCCACATTTTGCCACGCGTAAGGTCGCCTCTCAAAGGTTCGACATCTCGAATGCAAGCTGACTCCCTTCACCAGAAGCTTCGTACACGAAGACGGCAACCGCGGCCGCAGCCGCTCTTGGAGACCAGACGCCCGTCCGCACACCGCGTGGAGCATTGCGCACTATTATATCCTGTTGGATGGGCCTGGGAGGTGACGCGGTGGGGGGCACATGAGCAGAGAACGCGGAAGTTGACATCTCCCCAGGCACGTCCTTCATCCCGATAGGACTCGGGACGAACGCACGCCGAAGAGCTGTGGACAAGAAGCCGTTATCGACAGATGAGAAGCAGTCGATCTCTGCCTTCGTATCCGGGCGCTCGAATCGTACTTCTCTCTCTCAGGGTTCTGCCGGCGCACGCCAAGGTTCATTCGGACCCCGAGAATCCTCCTGACGAGTATTGACCTCACACAGGCCCATCCTTCGTTCGGTTCGCTCATTCAGTCTATCTGGCATGTCGATGGCAAGTGCTGCAACCATTCCTGTGGTCCCCGAATGATGGCAAGGTATGTCCGTAAAGCCGATCAATGTGCCAGATGAACTTTGGGATCTGTTTGATTTCAAGGACGCGTTCCTTTGACTCAACAAACTTGCCGTCGAATTTGTGTCGGTCTCGCAGAAGGTTCTTCTTCTTCCCGTCACTACAACTTTCGAGGCTAGAGTTCTGCGGTTCCATATTTGCCAGTGTCTTTGTGGACATTATACGGTATAGAAATAAATTATGTCAATGTACTGCAGATCTCCTCTGCTCAGCGACGGTGCCGATAGGACCAATGTGGGTCACTGTTGGGCTGTCCACATCGCATCAGTTGGTTCCGGTTCCGGAATGGGTTCGTGTGGAACATGGTGGATGTCTAAATGACTTTGTTAGCACGGATTATGCTTCAGTATTCTCCAATAGACTTACCTCTGTCCCCGCGCCAGATCCATATGATGACAAGGGACCATTACATCTATCCCTAATACAGCATGTGTTTCCTCCCTGGCCTTGTGGCCTACTCGCTGGCATAACCTGCTGGGGACCTGCAAGGTGCCGTGGCAGCAACGGATTCATCGCCTGGGGTTGGGGTCCGCAGGCCATAACATTACTTCCCTGCGACGACTGTGATGGAGTTGGTTGCCCGTATCTACTTCCTGTGCCTGTATAGCGTCAGTGGCACGATATGGCGAGGGTTTCCATCGTGCTCACTCACCTCGTACTCCCTGGGGGGATTGGTGGGTTTTTGACGCCGTGGGCACTACGCCCGGTATCAGCCCCACGGCCTGTGACGGGCCTTCAGCGTTTATTTTAATCGTATTTGGATCGCCAACTCGTTGATTGACAGCCTCCCAAAGCAGGCCCGTGGGCTGAGAATGATTATGACTTCGGGAGTTGTAGCATTCCGTCAAAATCATGGATGCAGCAAGAATGCTCACCTTTGTCCTGCATGTAGGGGGCCAGTCTGCTGTGTCAGCCACTGAGGCCGCTCCCGCTTCCGGTTATTTCTGGATCGCTGGATGCTTGACATTGTCTCTATGGTAATGATGGAGTTCGGTGCTGGGGGACTGTACCCTCTCCTCTACCGCGACTTTATCCTCTTCCCTCTGCATAGCCTGTTCACTCCAATCGGTCGTGTCTGTCCACATCCAAGGGAGACGAACAAGTCAAAGCTACAGCTCGGGTACATCGGATGAGGGCGGTGTCGCACCAAGGAACGATCCACGTAACCGACGCCTTGTACGTCACGATGAACCCCTCGCCACGATCGTTTGGCCCGAGAGTGCTGTGAGGGAGGACGGTGCGCGCGCCTGCTGTACGTCGTTTTCGCGGGGGAGCCTAGTCCACGGCTGCGCTTCGACGGCCCCAGTCACACCTTGATTCTCTCGTCGTCACTTCACTGGGGGATGGGCATGCGTTATCTCGATGAGGCACGCGCGCCTCCGCGGTCCCCCTGCAAGCGGCGCGTCCGAATCGGCGCTTCCGAAGGAATATAAATGTGGAGCATGCGCGCCTCTGGTAATCGCGCGACCAAATGGTTCGGAGTTGGTAAAGAAATATCCCAGAGCTGGTCATTCAGTCGTTCGTACCGTGTCCTGTGACCCACGTGATGAGTAGGTGGCGGGTCGCGAGGGTCCCTTTGTGTTCCATTGAAGTGCTTCATCATGATCGACGGCTCTGGCTCAGCGGTGCTATTACCGGCTTGCCCGTGCGGCCTCAGTTTTGACAAGCGCCCATTGAGAAGCGCTGCTCGAGCACCGCTGTGGCGGCGACTAACGAGCAATTAATGATTCCTTCGATTGACCCTTGATATTTTGGCACACCTTCCACGATAACCTAACTGGGACAGCTCTTGTTTTGTGCATTGGTTAGTTGTAATCACCTTGGTGACTCAGAAGAGAGTCTTTTGTAGTGGTGGTTATCATGCGGATGCGCAGTCAAACGTGGCTACGAAAATATCAGGCACGCTTTGAGCCTCTGTCTCAAGCGCCGTCGTACCGCGCCAAGGACTATGACTGCCATCTTAGTGCTGCCAGCGTACCAGACTAGCCCTGGCCATGTACATGTCATGTGATCTATGTCGCCGAAAACCGCTCTCCCTGCTGGGTGTGGGTGCAGTCTTCGCGACAAAGGAGTGAGTGATACCCTCGGGTGCATTGGATCTGCGGTAATGACAAGATTTCTCTTCCTTTTCATTTAGTCCATCTAGTTATGAGACCTGTTAGCGCAAATATGACGTCCTGGCCATGATCGCAATACCGTCCACCGATCAGCCTTATCCTGTACAAATGCCGCCCTGAAAAATGCTTCAGAGGAACACGATTTTCTGTGGAGATCCGATGATTTGCTCCGGAGTGACATGCCAGACACTGTCAAGAGGTGGACGCTGGCAAATTTGATTAAGTTTACGGACCTTACGCACTGCTGCGGCACAGCCAAGTTGTCCCTCCGTCAAGCTCATCCCGTCATCCCATCTAAAAGTGATTTGGCTAATACTCAAAATCCTGGTAAGAGGAAGGCAAGGCGTCTGTTCTTGGCGACATTGGCGCATCGGGCTTGGTGGCTAGCCTGACAAGTGTGATCCGGAACGGCATAGTATTTGACTTCTGCGACGTTCGGTCTGCTGCCATGCTGCGATCTCTCGAATTACTAGATTAACCGGCTTATTCTGATCTGGGCTCTGACAAGTGGCTTGTATGTTTGTCAAAGTCTACTGTACTCGTACGCGTTGATTGCGCTGACATTGCGTAGGCCTTGTGTTCTGCAATTTTAAGTTGGTAAGGAAATCGTTCCAGAGGTGTGGGAATATCACACCGAGGGCCAGAGAAATAAAAAATAAAAAATGCGGGCAACAGGAAGACGAGCGCGTGCTAGCACGTGATGATGTGAATTTTTTTTTGTTTCACTTGGCTGTGCCTCCATTGAGACTTCCTCTCATCTCGAAAACCACTCTTCTTATTTTACAACACCCCAGTTAATCACCTGAAAGTCAGCAGTTCATCAATGTCTATCTTCTGATCATTGAGTGTTAAGTACATTGAGTTATGGATGACCAACAATGTGAGTTAGGTACTCCAACTTTGTAGTTATCATTGTCTTACAAGTTGTAATTTCATGCCTATGGCATGGCTTGCAAGCTGCACTTTGTGCCTACAGCATGGCTTGTGAGCAAGCTTGCAAACTATCCTCTGGCACTTTGTAGCAGCTTGCAAGCCATGCCAGCAAGAAATTAAAACTTGTTGGGGGCTGTGCCCCTAAATTCCCACCATTGTTGGCATGTAATTGTTCATGTGTAATACTTTTTTGCTTAAAGCCTCTTTGCACAATCCCTTTTTTTGCTGAAATTGAAAGTCATCAACTCATCACTATGTATAATCTTTTTTGCTTTGTAAACAGAGAGGAGGTGTTGCTTAAAGAGAGAGGAAATCCATTAGGCCCCTTTTACCAACTGAGAATTCTTGAATGTTGAACTTGAACTTGGATTTCAGGATTTTCTGGGAGTGACAGGAGTGATGTAAGTGATATGATGTATATATATAATAAATTATTGCCGTTTTCAGCGCACTTGGCGGAGTTTGAATTCCACCCAAATTGGCGCAGAAAACCCTCTCAATCGTGCAGGGCAAATATCTCCCTCAAAACAGCTTCAATTCACATAAAACTTATTGTCCCTGAATTGCCTGAATGAGGGCTAGGCAGCCCCATTGTTTTCATGAGATTTGAGTGAGAATTGGTGGAGCTGGACTCAAGCCACCTCCACATGTGTATTAGATGAATTACAACTCAAAATCATGGTCTATATCTATTATTTTTCCCTCATGTTGTACCCATGGGCTGTCTTGAGGCAGCCCCATAGTGTTTTTGACTCAAGCGTTGTGGTGTGCAATGTCGTTTCCCTCATATCGTGTGACAGTAGCACGGTCGTGTGCCGGGAAGGAGCCCCCCCAGGAAGTGCACACCTGAGCCCATGGGGCGGTGAAGTGTGTCCAAGAATGCAGAATGACTTCATAAGACTGAAGCTCCAAAGAGGAGGAGCACCTAGCGGGAACGCGAGAATGCGTTTGTTCATTCGACTGCACTCAGGTTCACACAGATGATAAGGGAACAACAGGGCAACTTTATTCAACATGGTAGCAGATACAGGTTAGAACTAAGGCTAAGGGACAGGAAAAGCACAAAAGACAGGCATATGAAATGAAATCTAGACATGAGAAGGGGACCGAAGCTGGATGACACGAGGTATTGAGTTGTGGTCTCCAGTGACTGTGGTAGTGGCATGTGGCGATTTGTGAAGGATGGCTGAGGCCAGGTGTGGTGACGAGGGGTGTGGTTGAGTCGCGACGCGAGGAGGGGGAGACGATGCAAAGGAGAGGCTGGAGGGGGGATAGGGAGAGTGCTGGTGGGTGGTTGCTTGGGCACTGATGGCGCTGCTAAATGCGATTGCAGGTGGGACAATTGGAGAACTTGGATGGCAGATGCAAGGTAGAGGAGCGAGGGGGCATGGAAGTAGAAAGGGAGAGGGAAGACGGCGGCAGGCTGGGAAATGGACGCACAGGCGGTGTGCAGATCTCTGACTAACAAAATGAGAGTCTAGTAAAAAAGGGGAGAAAAGCATACCGAAATGTACAGTAGCAACACCGTCCGATGGCAATGAAGACGGTGGCGTGGTACGGGGCTCTTCAGCTGTGCATTGGGACTCGTCGGTGCATGGTGAAGGCGGGGGCGTTGAGGGCGAGGGCATGCGGCGGTTGATGGGGGCAAGGGTGGCGTGCTGGCGGCGGCAACGATGATGATGTGAGGACGAAGAGGAGATGGCACAAAAGGAATACGCACATATGTGCTCTTGTAAGCGATTCGCAGCCAGCCATATAGCTGTGTGGGTGAGTCGACATCAAGGCCGTGCGCCTTTGCGACAATTTTGCATGTCTTGTGGTCCATGCATTTGTGCTGTAGTGAGTTCCCAGGCTTCTGCATTTACATAGGCATAGGACTCTTCCTCCCCATCCTCATCAATAGCAGGAAGGGATGTCTTGGAAGCCTGAGCTCATGGTTGTGATCGCTTCAGTCGAGTGGGAGTGCCTGAGCTGTCACTTTCATTTCCACCAGTTTTTTTTTCGGGCAGCCTTCCTTTGGCCAGTAGTACGTGTCGGTGCAGGCCGGCGTTTTGAAGCATGTTGCTTCAAGCCCATGAGGGTTTAGGGGGTTGAAATGGAGGGGTAGAGCAAGGTATGGTGAGCAGCTCTGGGAAGGGAAGAACGCCCTGTCGTCATCCTGGAGTAGGAGTGGACAGGTGGACGGTTGATGAATAAGCCACACGACTCTTTACACACTGTCTCGTCCGTTGCCTCGTCCATCGCCACAGTAACCTCAGTTGTGCCAGCCGCCGACTTCGCATCAGTCTCCATCTTAGCCTCGCCCGTACTCGTCAGTTCAGCCCAGTCTGTCATAGCACCAGCATCGCCAGCCGCTGCCGTCTCCACCCTGCCCTCAGCCTCAGCCTTCTCAGTCTCAGCCACCGCCACTGCGCCCCTAGTTTTGCCAGCCGTCTCTGTCGCCCCAGCTTCAGATCAGTCAATCGCTGCCACCGCGCTCTTAGCCTTGCCAGCCGCCTTAGTCTTGTCAGCCGCCGCCGTAGCCTCAGCCTCAGCCACCGACGTCTTAGCGCCACACGCCGCCGCCTCCACCACTGTCTCACAAGCCACCGCCGCCATGCCCTTGTCAGCCACAGCCGCCATCGCCCCTGCGTTGCCCTCAGTCGTCGCCTCCACCCTGTCCGCCTCCACCGTCGCACCAGCTCAGTTCGCCGCCACCTTCTCAGTCTCAGCCTCAGTCTTCTCAGTCACAGCCGCCACTTTAGTAGTTTCGCACGACACCAGCACCGCCGCACCATCGCAACCCCTCGCCACCAGCACCACCCCAGAAGACCAAGAAGGCCTCGGCCACGAACTTAGCCACAACACACCACAACAGGAGCAGAAGCCACCGCAGGAGAAGCAGTCGCCGATGCCAACAGCACACCACACGCCGCCTCCCACATCGCCTCCCCATCCGTTTGTGTGCTCTCGCCCACGTCTGCTGCTGACACCTGCAGTGGAGATGACCCCGCCACCACCGCCACAAGATGACAGATCCCACCCCCGCACAAGCCGCCCCACACATCCTCTTTCTCGAGTCCTCGCCACCTACGTCTCTATCTACGAACTCACGCTCACTGCCTATGCCTTCGCTCCTCGTCCACACCTGCTGCCACCACCTGCAATGGAGACGACTCCTGTATATAAAAACACCCTAGCTACTCTGTAGTAGAAAGAGTTCAGAATAGGACCCCTCTTTGCAACCCACTCCTCTCTGTCTGTGAAAAACAAGAAGGATGGTCAGAATCGAGAGGCGAGAGGGGTGATGAGTGGCTGGCTGTGACTCCAATCGCACTGGAAATAACGTTGCACACCACAACACTTGAGTCAAAAACACTATGGGGCTGCCTCAAGACAGCCCATGGGTACAACATGAGGGAAAAATAATAGATATAGACCATGATTTTGAGTTGTAATTCATCTAATACACATGTGGAGGTGGCTTGAGTCCAGCTCCACCAATTCTCACTCAAATCTCATGAAAACAATGGGGCTGCCTAGCCCTCATTCAGGCGATTCAGGGACAATAAGTTTTATGTGAATTGAAGCTGTTTTGAGGGAGATATTCATCCCGCATGTTTGAGGGGGTTTCTGTGCCGATTTGGGTGGAATTCAAGCTCCGCCAAGTGCGCTGAAAACGGCAATAATATGCATTTTTTTTTGTTGTGATTTGCATATTTGCATATATGGGGTTACACATGATGTGTCAGTGTCAAACTTGGAGTTGAGCTCAACATCTGGGTGCTTGCAGCCCCATTTGCACCAGAGCTGCACATACAAAATTTGCACAAACAGGTGCACCCACACATTGGTGACACATGTGCTGCCTTAATGACATGCTTGCAATACCCCACTTGGAAGGAGTGGAAGGAAGGGGCTAGAAAAAATATTTTACATATCACATGTAAACCCCACACATGAATGCAAATCACACCAAAAAATAACCCATATCCTGAAATCCAAGTTCAAGTTCAAGACTCAAGAATTCTTGGTTGGTAAAAGGGGCCTTATATAGTCTTGCCTTCTCACTTTCTTGCAGGTTGCAAAATATATCTCCCTGTAGTAAAGCCAAAAAACAATACATACACTGACCACACATCCTGTTATAACTACTGAAGTAAATCTACTACAGAAAATTTACAATCTTTTTTGTCAAGACTTCCCTCTTCTCTTCCTCCTAAATCACCTTTATGTTGGAGACAGATGTCACCCTTGACACCCCAACATAAAATTGCCCATGTGTGAACACTGGCTTTCTTAGGTCCAACCCAACATGCTTCAATGTTTGTCCTTGAGACTTGTTGATAGTCATGGCAAAGCATACCCTCACAGGGAATTGCCTCCTTGTGAACTTGAAGGAGGTTTTGAGTGCTCCTCAGAGATGTTGTGTCCTTTTGTCATTGCATTTGCAACTTGATCCTCTGTTGGCTGGCAAGAGAACCTGGGGATAAAACCTTCTGCCTTGCATACTCCTCAGTGATCAGTTCCACCTCCATCACCCTGTTCCTAAACCTTTTCAAGATCCCTCTGCTCCCATTGCACACTCCATGTCTTGGATTCAAGTCCTTCACCACCATCACAGGACAGCCCACCTTCACCTCCAGTGCAGCAAGAGGAAGTCCAGAGCAGTTGATGGAGTTCAAGGACTCCACTGGATAGTTCAACATGGCATCACCATCCCCACTCTGCTCAGAAGTGGGAATGCTGTTATGATCTACCCCTCTTTTGGCTTCGTTGCTAAACACCTTGTTTCTTTTGTCACTATTTCTACACTTCACCCCCATTCCCTTGAATACATTTCATCCCTTGATCTTGATTTCCTCCTATTGACTTGTGTTTCACCTATTGTTCTGATCCCTTTTTGCTACTGGTTCTAGCATCACCTATTGTTCTGCTTATAGTACTGTACATACAGCCTTGCTCCATACAGTATCTAAGTGCCCGTAGAAGCTGGGGAATGCCCCAAGCTTAGCTTTGTCTCATATCCTGTCACAATCCCTGTCTTGTATCCTCTGTCAATCACAACTTGTTGTGCTGGCCTACACTCTGCTTGACTTGAGCTCACCTCTATGGTCCTTTGTGTTCCTTTTCCTCCTCTGCCTCTCTTTTCTTGTCCTCTTCTTGAAATAACCAGAAGACCAACTCTGTCTATGGACCAGTCAACAGTTTGACTTGGTCTTGAGACACTAAACCCTTGACCTGGTTTCTATGAGCCAGCCTCACCAAACCACTGAACCAAGTCCAGGGACTTCGCCCCCACTGAACCTGAGCTAATGCTCAAATGGCTGTGACACCATAACAAATGCTGTCTGCACTCTGAAAGAGTTGTCCTCTTCCTGGGGACATCCTAAGCACCTCCTTGTTGATGCTGTCCACATCAGTGTTAAGGCTAGAAAGGATGGTGCACTCTGAAAAGTACTGAGACGAAGGGTTGCCTATGTCAAGGCCAGGGTAGATGCTGTCAATGAGAGAGGAGACTGTGTTCTCTCTGCACTTCATGTAGGGGGGAAGATAGATGATAGAGTTGGGATCAGCTGTGCTTGCCTTGGCCAACCTCCAGTTGTGTCAGGACTCACTGTTGAACAATCCAGTTCAAGAGTGAGACAAAAGCTCAGAGACAAGTCAACTAAGTTCTAAGACAAAATTGGCAAAGAGCATGGTCCAAACAAGTAGCAAGTACCAGAGGGTAACTGGTACTGGCTGTGAGAGGTGGTCATAGAAGGAGAGGGCCAGGGTGTACTAGATAAGGCAGTCACAAAGGAGTACCCTCAGTAATAGAGTGCCACAAATCAAATGGACAGTCTGAAGACTGTCCACTACTTTATTGAGTGCTTATATACTACAAGGGAACTGTTAAATGGAGAACAAGTCATAACCTTGTTATCAAGCACAATTGATGGATGAGTAAGAGGTTGGAACATGCTTAGTGAGCATGCTCAGTCATTCTCAGTAAGCTGCTGAGTAAGAAGGCCCATAATGATGAGTAAGGGCCTTTAGTGTTCACATGTTCACTGCTTAGTGCACATGCAAAGCATCTGATTCCTTTACTGTTAGTGTTACACCATTTTCCTTTTATGTTTACTTCTTACCTTTTGCTATGGACTGCTTGCTTTCGTACGTCCCTTTACTTACTGGTCTTGTGATCTCTTAGGCCCCTTTTACCAACCTGAGAATTCTTGAATCTTGAACTTGAACTTGGATTTTGGGATTTTCCGGGAGTGACAGGAGTGACAGGAGTGATGTAAGTGATATGATGTATATAATAAATTAATATGCATTTTTTTCTGTTGTCATTTGCATATTCACATATTTGGGGTTACACATGATGTGTCAGTGTCAAACTCAGGGTCAAGCAGTCTAACTTGAGCTCAACATCTGGGTGCTTGCAGCCCCATTTTCACCAGAGCTGCACATACAAAATTTGCACAAAGATGTGCACCCACACATTGGTGACACATATTCTGCCTTAATGACATGCTTGCAATACCCCACTTGGAAGGAGTGGAAGGAAGGGTTAGAAAAAATATTTTACATATCACATGTAAACCCAGCAAATCACACCGGAAAATAACTCATATTTGAAATGGACTCATATTAGTTTATTATGTCACTTACATCACACCTGTCATTCCTGTCACTCCCGGAAAATCCCGAAATCCAAGTTCAAGTTCAAGATTCAAGAATTCTCGGTTGGTAAAAGGGGCCTTATGTCTTGTGATCCCTTCTGTGTTATCATGTGATCCATACACGTCCAGGTAACACTGGATTGCCATTACTTTCCCTTTGTTTGGTTCTCTTTCCATTTATATTCACTTCTTAGTTTCAACTGTGCAATGCTGCGCACTTACTGTGCAGTACAGTTACTTGGTGTCAAGACACGTACTGCTGATCACTAAGGACTCAGGAGCAGGTGGGCAAGGGTCGGAACAGATGGTACGTGGCGAAGGCGGCGTTGAACAGGAGGATGAGCCAAATGACGAGGAGGTACCAGATGGGGACTGGTAAGTGTTGCAAGAGACAGAGGTGAAGGCTAGAGGCCAGTGTAGCGAGGGGGCTTTAAACAAGGCGGTCGTTGAAGAGTACCTTGAGGACGAGGGAAGACTTTAGACTGAGCGGTCACGGGGGAGTACCCAGAAAGATGAGAGTATCACAAATGGACAGTCTGACGACTGCCATACTTCATTGGGGCTTATATACAGTGTACAGGGTTGATTACAAAGAACTGGAACTATTCTAGACCCTTTGGTACCATCCAATAGGACTACAGAGGCATAAACTTGCTTGTGTCAAGTTTCAGGCTTACTGAGCGCATTACTGATCATTGTGGAGCGATGACATCATTATGATGTCACTGTGGAGCGCTTAGTGAGCCTATGAGGTCAGTCGCTCAGTCAGCCATGATGTCATTGGAGCCTTGATGATGTCAGATGAGTTAGGCAACAGTTTCTAAGAGTTTGTGCCACTGTTTTGGGTTCTTGGTGGCTGGGTGACCATGTGGCTGCCACACGATAATTACCCGATTAGGAAATTGGTGCCTGGTCGTGTTATAGTGCCTTTGCAATAGCGATATCTTGTACCACAGGAGGGGTAGCCCAGGAAATGGAAGGGAGTTGGCAATGCAAAGTGAGAGAGGTCTCTCTTGAGTGAAATGGGACAATCTACAGCCAGGACCTGGCCTTGGTTCATAACATTCATCCCCTCTTTATAGACTTGTTGCTCCTGCATCAGTAGGGACTTGTTTCTTTGGAAGGTGAAGTAGTTTGCATATGAAAAGTTGAAGTCTGTTTGTTCATGGGGAATTCTCTCTTGTTCTATGGATTGCTTTGGGGATAGCTGTGGTTGATTGAGTGCATGTGATTGCAGGGGTTCTCTGAAAAGTTCTTTGGTAACAAGGATAAAGATAGTCATCGACAGAGGTCATGATGAGAGTTGTTGGTTTAGGGGTTACTCCTGGTGGGAATCGTTATAAGTGCCTTTGGATATTTCCAATGGAAGTCTTTAACAAGTAATTGCGCTTTTGATAGGTTAGATGCTGGTTCCCAAGTATTCTCTGCAGCAGTGTACCCTTTCCATTTAACTAGGTATTGGATCCCTTTGCAGTTTGGGGAGAGCTGAGAGTTTAAGATCTGTTCTACTTCATATTGTTCTTCTCCTTCGACTAGTATCGGTGGTGGGTTTGAGAAGTTAGGACCATGGACAATGGTTTCTTTGTAAGGTTTAATCAGGGAGTGGTGAAAACTGGGTGTATCTTCCAGGACCTTGGTAGCTCGAGGTGAATGTTTACTGGATAGGCAGTGATGACTTTGAATGGTCCATAGCATCGAGGGGCTAGTTTTGCTTTTGGGTGAGTGGTTTGTAGATTTGTGGCTTCCAACCATACTTGATCCCCTTCTTTAAAACGAAACGTGGAGGATTGAGGTCCTGATTGCTTCATGATCTCAGTTGCTCAGGTTCAGGGAGGCAGCTACTTCTTCTCTGAGCTGGTTTAGTCTTATTAGTCTTTCTTGGATTGAAGGGAACTTTGATGTAAAGGCAAGGGGTGGAGCAAATGTTGGGTTAAAGCCGTACCAGACCTCGAAAGGGGGTTTGTTTGTAGCACTGTGTTGTCTGGCATTATGTGCAAACTCCATAAAGGGAATTAGTTCTGCCCAATTGTCTGCTTGGTGATTGCAAAATATTTGTAGGTATTGTTCTAGTTCTTGGTTAACTTGTTCTGTTTCTCCATCTGTCTGTGGGTGATATGCCGTGCTCAATGATTCCTTGACATTTAATTTCTTCCATAGTTCCTGAGTAACTTTTGCTGCAAATTGAGGGCCTCTGTCTGATATTATTTGTGTTGGGAGGCCTATTCTTCTCCAGACATTGTTCATGATTAGTGTTGCTGTTTCGTCTGCTGTGATTGTCTTGTGGCAAGGGGTAATGATTATTGCTTTGCTGAATCGATCTACCATGACTAGGAGGCTGTCAAAGCCTTGTGAAACTGGTAGGTCCGTGATAAAGTCCATGGTAATGCTTTTCCATACTTCTCCAGCTGGTGTAATTGGTACGAGGGGTGTTTCTGTTTTTGGGTGGTTCTTTGTGCTTTGGCAAATTGCGCAACCGTCTACATAACTTTTGACATAGGTTAGCATTCCTGGCCACCAATAGTTTTGGCTGATTAGTTCATAAGTTTTCCATTGGCCAGGATGTCCAGTGGCAAGGGAGTCGTGATGTAGTTTCAGAATTTTCTTTCGTAGGGTGTCATTGTTTGGGATATAGACTTTTCCTTTGAATAATATTAGTCCATCTTCGAGGTTCCAGTCTTGTAAGCCTTTGGATAATTGTCTTGGTCCATTCTTTATAATGATTGCTAGCACATTAGATACTTCTGGGTCGTAGTCTTTGCTAGATTGCAGTTGTTGTCGAAGTTCTTGGTCACCAATTGGTTCTGTAGCAGAGGTGCGTGTTGCTCTAATTTTAAAATATTTGTTGTCTAGGAGTACCTTTCCATCATTTTCGTTTTGTATCCCCTCTTTAAAGTCTGGCTGCCTGGACAGACCATTGGCTTTGTTCATGGTTCCCAGGTGGTGCATGATAGTGAAGACAAAACTGCTGAGAAGGAGTGCCCATTGGGCTTGTCGTCGCGTGAGTTTTTGTTTTGTCAAGAAGTATGTCAAATTATTGTGGTCCGTCCATAGATCAATGGGGTGTGTAGCACCTTCAAGGTAGTGTTGGAAGTGCCAGAGGGATGAGACAATGGCAAGGAGTTCTTTATCATAGATCATGTAATTTCATTGCACAGGGTCCAAAGATTTTGAAAAATAGGCTACTGGGTGATATCTGTTAAATTCATCAGGTTGTTCCAAGATTGCACCAACTGCAAAGTTGCTTGCATTGCAGATGAGTTGGAAAGGTTTAGTATGATCAGGTAACATGAGGACTGGGGTGGTCGTGAATGCCTGGATTAATTAATGCTTGTTCTTCATCGTCTTCCCATTTAAAGGGGTGTTCTTTTTTTGTTAGATTAAACAAGGGTCGTGCCATTCGTGAGTATTGTGGATAAATTGTTGATAGAAGTTGCAAAATCCTAGAAATGCTTGGATTTCTGAAATGTTGGTCGGAGTAGGCCACTTTGTAATGCCTATTATTAATAAGGAAATGTTGGGGATTACGCGTGATATTGCGTATATCTCCCATATAGCTTTGCCTCACGGCATATTTGTTGTGTTCCTTTCTAGCTGCTTCGGTCCATTCTGTGAAATTGGTAGGTAGGGTTTCCCTTGATAAGATGTTGTTAAGGAGTGGCCTACTAAGACCTCTAGCAAAATAATCTAGAGTTCCATTTGCGTTTAGGTCATATCCTGCGTCATTGGCAAGGTTGGTAAAAGTGGCAATATAAGAGTCCAGGTCAGGTCCTTGTTGCCTTAGAACAGCTAGTTTGTTGAACGCGTTTTGCCTTTTATTAGTATCAGTGAAGGCATTGTTAAATGCCGTTCTAAAGTTGTTCCATAGAGCTTCATCAGTCCTGAGTATTCCAAGAGTGTTAACACTATTGTTGACTGTTTCCAGTTGAGTATCAACCCAATGGTCCACATTAAGGGCCCCTTATAAAGGATAGACAAGCGTTAACTTCGTCTATAGGGATTGTTGAAGAGAGAGTTTTCATCATTCATATTGTGAAAGATGGCAAACTCTCTCATGAATTTGGAGGATTGGGAGCAGTCTCCATCAAAGATAGATGGTGGGTTTCCCATGACCTGCTCCGTTAGAAGGGATAGGGACTAATGCAGCCATAGCTGGAGGAGGTGGAGTTGGAGGTGTAGGTGGAGTAGGAGGAGTAGGAGGTCTAGGAGTGGGTATGCGAGCGATACCAAAGATCCTTTGTGGTACAGGAAGTGGTTCAGGTGCTGGCGCGGCTTCTACAGCTAGATGTATAGGGGATAACCTAGGTGAAGGTTGTCTGGTTCGAGGTCGAGAGGAAGGTCGTTCAGATTCTTCTGCCGAAGATAAACGATGTCTTCCAAGAGAGGGTGAAGGTTGATAGTGAAAGAGTTGGTACTGGGGGTCTGATTGATCCCAAGTTCCTAAACCGTGTTCTTCATTGTCAAGAACAAGGCCTTCATGAGTGGCATATTCAAGGTTAAGTCTGACTTCTCGTCTATCAAGTTTATACCAATGTCCGTTGATAAATTTGATAGGATGATAAAGGTTTTCGATGCAAAGGTAGTATCCTACTCCGGGTTCATCAGGGTGCCAAAAGGCTTTACCGGTAATTTGTTCAGGTAGATTGTCTTGGTTACATTGAGTGACAGTTCGGTGTAGAAGAGGGTTTGATGAGGAAGCTGGTGCGATAGAGGGTTCAGGGATGACAGGAGTATTCAAGGTAGAAGCCGTGATGAAACGTTAAGCTTGGTCTGATGTCATGGTAACTAGCCATGTCAGTTCGCAAGCACAAAGGCAAGTTGATAGTAGTGAGGTGTTCCAGAAACGGGCTGGTTCCCATGTATAAAGAGTAAGGATCCCTGCAGTGGTCGAAGTGTTTTATGCTAAACAGGTTATGGCCAATAGACCCTAGTATGACTCGGTCCATTGAGAAGCTAGGGTAAGTTTGTAATGGGATAGACTAGGGCTGGTTCCACTAGCTATATGCGTTCAAGTCCGTCGGGGACCTTGAACAATGCAGAGAGAGTAGAGGAAGGTAGGTCTTAAAGGAGGAGAGCTCTTCTCAGGGGAGTGAAGAGAGACTCTTAGGAGAGGAAGGGAAAGGTGAAGAGTAGATGGTGGATGGTGTGTGAAGAGTTGATGAAATGGAGAGGTGGATGTGGTTTGAGGATTAGGAGTGAAGTGGGTTGCAGGTGAATATGTTTGGACAAGAGTAGGTTGGATTCTACAAGAGACCAAGCTTAGGGCTTTGGTCACAAAGTACTGAGCTTATATATACAGGAGAAGCGCAGCAATAGCTGCGCTTTGACTGTGCTACTAGTATAGTAAGAGTCATAATAAGTAGGAGTCATAGGAATGAGGCCATGAATGAGTCAGAACCAAGTAACTGTGCTGCACAGTAAGTGCGCAGCATTGCACAGTCGAAACTAAGAAGTGAATATAAATGGAAAGAGAACCAAACAAAGGGAAAGTAACAGCAATCCAGTGTTACCTGGACATGTATGGATCACATGATAACACAGAAGGAATCACGAGACGTAAGAGATCACAAGACCAGTGAGTAAAGGGATGTACGAAGGCAAGCAGTCCATAGCGAAAGGTAAGAAGTAAACGTAAAAGGAAAATGGTGTAACAGAGAGAGCCCCCATGAGAAGTTGGACACAGGAACAAAGAGGAGTTCTCAAGCCAGTCAGAGGAGAAGGGGACACCAAAGCTTGCTTGTCATTCCAGAGGGTAAGTAAGTACAGAATACAGGGGAGTACAAAGGAAAATAGGAGATTAAAAACAAGGGAGCATAAAGATTGTCTATGCTGCACACAGAAAAAAAAAGCACATCTCAATGCATGAAAATTGTGCATGTGGGAAAAGATGCATTGCATGCCATCAGGGTTTCAGACCTGACATCTCCTGTGGGGTTGAAATTTTGACCATCCCCAGTCAAACCTTCTTGAGTGAGCTTCAGCCTTGTGCACATGGCCTTGTTGCTGTGCCAGTGTAGTGGGCATGTTGCAGTGAAGCAGTGAGGTGGTGTGGCATGCTTGTGGCATGTTGAATGTGTTGTTGCGCCTCATGGTGTTGCCAGGCATTGGCTGTGTTGTTGTTGCTGCTGCTGCTGTTGATGCAGAGGCAGTGGTGGTGGCAAGGGCAAGGGTGGTGGTGAGAGAGGGTGGCAGCACATGGGGTGGCTTGTGTGGGGGTGGTGTTTGTTGTCTTGCAGTGGTGGTGGCAAGGTTGTCTCCACTGCAGGTGGCAGCAGCAGACATGGGTGGTGACACGTGAGTGGATGGGGAGGCAATGTGGGAGGTGGTGTGCGGCGTGATGTTGGCGTCAGTGGCAGCTTTTCCTGCGTGACAGCATGGTGGCAGGGTCTGATCATTCTGTGGGGTGGTGTTGTGGCATATGCTTCTGAGGTGGTGGTGTGCTCTTTGTTTTCCAGTTATCTGTGCATTCTTTCTCTATTTGTTCCTCATTGACATCTTTTACGAGGCATGGCAGCAAGATGGCAGTTGGCAGATACAAGATGGCAGCATGGTTGGGAAGCAGGGGCATGGGCGACAAGCGCAAGTTCATAGGCATAAGTTTAGGGGTGATGGCAGAGACAGATGGAGCGGGGGCAACAACAGAGGGCATGGTGGTTGACAGAGAGGGAACAGCAGTGGGCGACGCAGGCATTGGTGCAGAGACAAATGCTGATATTGAGATTGCAGAGAGAGGGTCACAGAGTACAACAATACAACCAAGAACCCTTTGCATGTGGGCTAATGTGTCGGTAAGGGATGATGGTGGAAATGCGCTGCTCAAGACAGTGAGGTATAGCCGGTCTAGGTACTGATAAGGATTCTGATTTGACTGTGCAAGGTTTTGTGTCATGGTGACCAGTTCATGAAGCCATCCCCTCGGGTTTAAGGCCTCAGGATCTTCAATAAATCAAACTGTGGTGGCAGCAAAGATAAACAATCCATCTGATAGTTGGACAAGTGCATGGACATCGTTCTGAGTGAACCAATTCCATTCTTGGAGGCCATCATCACGAGACCCAACATGAATAAGCTCATGCATCAAAAGGTTTTTGATGTCATGATCTACAGATGATTTTGGAATCTCGTGATGGAAGAGCACATGTGTGTGTTACGAACCAAGGCCAAGTCCTGGCCAAGGATTGTCCTATTTTACTCAAGAAAGACCTCTCTCACTTTGCATTGCCGACTCCCTTCCATTTTCTGGGCTATCCCTCCTGTGGTACAAGATATTGCTATTGCAAAGGCACTCTAACACGACCAAGCACCGGTTTCCTAATCGGGTAATCATCGCGTGGCAGCACATGGCCACCCAGCCACCATGGACCCGAAACAGCGGCACAACTCTTAGAAACTGTTGCATAAATCATCTGACGTCATCAAGGCTCCAATGACATCATGGCTGACTGAGCGACTCCACAGTGACCTCATAGGCTCACTAAACGCCCCACAATGACATCATAATGATGTCATCGCTCCACAATGATCAGTAATGCGCTCAGTAAGCCTGAAACTTGGCATAAGCAAGTTTATGCCTCTATAGTCCTATTGGATGGTACCAAAGAGTCTAGAATAGTCCCAGTGCTTTGTAATCGACCCTGTACACTGTATATAAGCCCCAATGAAGCATGGCAGTCGTCAGACTGTCCATTTGTGATACTCTCCACTTCCTGGGTACTCCCCTGCGACTGCTCAGCCTAAAGCCTTCCCTCGTCTTCAAGGTACTCTTCAACGACTGCCTTGTTTAAAGTCCCTCGCTGCACTGGCCTCTACTCTTCGCCTCTGCCTCTTGCAACACATACCAGTCCCCATCTGGTATCTTCTAGTCGTTTGGCTCGTCCTCCTGTTCAACGCCGTTTACGCCGCGTACCATCTGTTCCGACCCCTGCCCACCTGCTCCTGAGTCCTTAGTGATCAGCAGTACGTGTCTTGACAGTATGTGACTGGAGACGAGGAGAGAGGGATGGCACGTGCAGTTTAGGCTTGGGTTGACTGGTGAGGAAGATGGAGAACAGAAGGTGATTGATGTGGGCCAAAAGCACTGACACAATGAATGAGGTCGCGTCATCATCTTTGCACTCATTGAGGGCATCTAACACAATGACAGCTGGCAATGGAAATGGTTGCTTGGTGTTGATGGACTTTTGGATCAGTTTGATGATGAGCTTCAGTAATTGGTTTGATGGATCAGAATACCAAATGTCTGGATTGGCTTTGAATGCCTCTTGCATAAAATGTGCGAGTGGTGTCATGAACCATTCTCCGGAGAGGGCCCTTGAAGGACCCTTCCTTATGAGAGGAAACCCAGCCTCTATGGTGTCACCCTGTTCACACGAGCAAAAGGGGTGAGTAGAGGTGTCCACAATATCGCATGTGCATTGTTGCATGAGCAATTCTCGGCACAATCGACATACAGCAAGCCCCACTTAATGGCAACCCTTTTAGCAATAAAAGACAGTATTAGGGCCTTCCTAAGGACCCTTTAGGACGACTCTAGGTGCTCTACAATAAGCACTGACACAGTATCAAAGACCCTACAATGCGTTATTAGACTAACTCTAATAACTATAGAATGAACTATAAGGCAATACTAAGGACCTTAATAGAAGTATTAGGGTCGACTCTAAGGACCCTAATAGAACTATATAAGGGGCCTTATAAGATAACACTATTCCCTAAAGCAAACTACAAGTCCTCAAATGACTGGCCCTAAACTAACTAACAGAAAATGAATCAGGTGCTTGCACGTGTACTAAAGCAATGAACACATGGACAGTGAAGGCTCTTACTCATCAAGAGAAGCCTTCTTACTCAGCAGCTTACTGAGCATGACTGAGCATGCTCAGTAAGTGCACTCCTGACTTCTTACTCATCACTCTATTGTGCTTGATAACAAGGTTATGACTTGTTCCCTATTTAGCAGTTCTCTTGTAGTATATAAGTGCTCAATAAAGTAGTGGACAGTCCTCAGACTGTCCATTTGTTTATGGCACTCTCTATCTCTGGGATACTCCTTTAAGGACCATCCCCTTTGTGGTTATTCTGGCTTCTTCCCTGCGTACCTGCTCAACTCTACTAGTAACTATACCCCTTTGGTATTTGTTACTGCTTTGGACTCTACTCCTTGCCCACTGCTGTCCTAGATGTCTATCGACTCATCTTCAAGCTTACCCCTCACTCTTGAACTGGATAGTTCAACAGTGAGTCTTGACAAGTGGTTGGTGGAATGTCGTGCCCAGTTGGTGAGCAGTTGAGCTGAATACAAGCTTTGGATTGTTTCACTTGCTATCATTACCTGAAAAGAAGAAACTTGCGGCAAGCCAATTGTTGCTGTCACAATACTCAGCAACACTTTGTGCAATGGTGGACTTGCCAGTACCGGCCACACCAAACAACCAGAAGATGCTGGTGCCTGTTTGGATTGATGTGAATAGGTTCAACCAGGGCAGTGACAGGGCGTGTGTGACCGAGGCTGTGACAATGATGATGGTGGGTGAAGCAGGGGCTGTGATGACAGCAGATGAGGTGAAGATGGCAGTTGTGCATGGAGCTGAGGCAATGGCCGTGACAGGTGACACCAAGGGCATGGGAGCTGGCAGGGCCGAGACAGGGGGGTGTAGAGGCGGTGGTGGACATGGCAGAGGAGGCTGGGGCATGTACAGATGTGGGAATGGATGTGACTGGGAGTGAGATGGCCATGGTTGGTGAAATGGGCTCGATGATGGCAGGTGGGATGAAGGTGAAGGTGACTGGAGGAGGGCATGAGCAGGCAATGTGGAGGCAATGGTGGTAACATCATCAGAGGTGGAGGAGAGGGAGTGTGCGTCAAAGGCGAGAGGCAGAGAGCATGGAGGCATTTGTGTGTGTGACATGGTGGTGGAATTGAGGGAGTTGTGGGGTGTGCATGTTGGGCATTCAGTGGCTGGCTGGTTTCTTGCAGCAGAAGGGAAGTGGAAGGGAGAGACAGAGAGAGGAACAACTGAGACAAGAGAGGGAGGGATGTGAATGCAACGTGAATGGGAGAGATGGTGGCAGGTGGGTGTGCAAGACAGCAGGGGGTGACATGACTTACCTGGTCAAGAACTGGTTTCAACCAGTCATCTTCCAGTTTCAGTTGAGACTGGTCTGAACTGGTCAAATGACTGCAAATGACCACATGTAACTGGTCACATGCAGTCCAGTCCAGTTTTTTCAGGATTGGGCAAACCAGCAGCCAGTCACAGTCATGGTCACATCAAAATCATGGGAAAAACTGGACTTGACTGGACTTTGAAGCACTAGTCGTTGCACCTCATGGTGTTGCCAAGCATCAGCTGTGTTGCTGCTGTTGCTGCTGCTGTCTTTGCAGAGGTGATGGTGGCAAGAGTGGGGGCAGTGGTGAGAGAGGCAGGCAGTGCTGGAGGGTGAGGGTCATGGGAGATGGAGGCAATGGAGAAGAGGGTGAGGGCAGTGGTGAGATGGTGGGGTCGTCTCCACAGCAGGTGGTGGTGGGACATGTTGACAATGGTGCATGAGTGGGTGATGAGACAAGAGGTGGTGGAAGGCGTGGTTTACCTTGTGAACACTTGCTGTAGTTGTTGAGCTAGAGAGAGTGTGATCAGTGTCTGAAAACAAGGCATGGATTGGTCTCTGGTAATCATCTTGCAGCCATGGTGATGAGGTCTTTGCCACTGCAGGTGTTGGCAGCACATGTGTATGAGGGTGTACATGTGGGCAGGGATGCGATGGAAGGGGAGGTGGTGTGCAGCATGGTGCTTGCATTGGTGTCTTCTCCTGTGACGATGGTGTGGTAGCAGGGTCTGATGTTCTTTTTGTGGGGCGGCATTGTGACATCTGCTCTTCTGAGGTGGCAGTGTGCTCTTTGTTTTCTGGTTATTTGTGCATTCTTTCTCAATGGTGCGAGGTGGTGTAATGGCTAGCAATGGAAGTGAGAGGGTGGCGTGGTCAGGAAGCAGAGCAGTGGCTGAGACTAGGCCCAGAACGGTGGTGGACAAGGCTGAGGGCATGGTGGCAATGGCTGATTGAGCTGGGCTTGAGGTGGCGGATGGCACTAAGACATTGGTGGGCGAGGCTGAGGCTACAGCTGTGGCGGTGTGTGAGATGAGGACTGGGGTGGCAATGGGAGATGTAGAGGTGGTTGGCAATGCTGAGGCTGAGACTGGGAGCATGGAGGCTGTGGCTGATGTGGGTGGAGAGGAGACGAGTGAGGGCACATGCAGCAGATGAGACTGGGGCAGCAATGGGAGACCTAGAGGCAGTGGCTGGCAATGCCAGTGATACGTATAGTTGAGGGTTGGATAGAGGTATAGGGGCCCAAGTGCATAAGCCACAGGGCACACATGGGTAAGCAAATGGGAGACAACTGACATACTGAGTGGTGGTGTAAAAATAAAAATAAAGTAGCCACAGAAACAAAAACAAAATACTGCACATGCAAATCCATTCCAGCTGAGTCAGGAATGTGGCTTGCTATGGGTAATGAGGTGGAGGCTTGTCCAGGGAGGTAGTCATGTTGGCCATGGAGAGAGGTTCAGTGGGAAAGAGAGGGGAGGGAGAGGATGAGAGAGCATGTTTGGATGAAACAAATGCACTGTGGATACCGCTGACACAGCTACAGTTTGGTTGCCATCGGTCTGGTCTGGTTTGATCCACAGTCCATTTTTGGTCCAATGGACTGGACTTTTAAACACTATTTGGGATGAAATCTTGTGTATTGAAATACAGTACTGTGCTTAACCCTGAGCTTTGGACAGACCCCTCATTTGGACACATTAAATATCTCTTCACTTTACCACCAAATTGCCTCAAACTTCATACATACATTTTATTAAGTATATTGAACATTTTTATGGTATTGTTTTCTTCATAAATCTCAGTGCTAGGAGGGTCAGAAAATAGGCAGATGTCATGCCTGCTGATTGATGCCACATTGGAGATCAAATGTCATGGTAACTAGCTGTGTCAGTTTGCAAGCATGAAGACAAGTTGATAGTAGAGATGTGTTCAAGAAACGGGCTGGTTCCCATGTATAAAGAGTAAGGATCCCTGCAGCAGTTGAAGTGTTTTATGCTAAACAGGTTATGGCCAATAGACCCTTCCTAGTATGACTCGGTCCATTGAGAAGCTAGGGTAAGTTTGTAATAGGATAGACTAGGGCTGGTTCCACTAGCTATATGCATTCAAGTCTGTTGGGGATCTTGAACAACACAGAGAGAGTAGAGGAAGGTAGGTCTTAAAGAAGGAGAGCTCTTCTCAGGGGAGTGAAGAGAGACTCTTAGGGAAGGAAGGGAAAGGCGAAGAGTAGATGGTGGATGGTGTGTGTGTGTGAAGAGTTGATGAAATGGAGAGGTGGATGTGGTTTGAGGATTAGGAGCAAAGTGGGTTGCTGGCAAATATGTTGGACAAGGATTCTACAAGAGACCAAGCTTAGGGCTTTGGTCACAAAGTACTGAGCTTATATATACAGGAGAAGCGCAGCAATAGCTGCGCTTTGACTGTGCTACTAGTATAGTAGGAGTCATAATAAGTAGGAGTCATAGGAATGAGGCCACAAATGAGTCAGAACCCAGTGACTGTGCTGCACAGTAAATGTGCAGGATTGCACAGTCAATACTAAGAAGTAAATATAAAGGGAAAGAGAACCAAACAAAGGGAAAGTAACAGCAATCCAGTGTTACCTGGACGTGTATGGATTACATGATAACACAGAAGGGATCACAAGACATAAGGGATCATAAGACCAGTAGGTAAAGGGACGTACGAAGGCAAGCAGTCCAGAGCAAAAGGTAAGAGGTAAACGTAAAAGGAAAATGGTGTAACATCAAATGCTATCAACATTGCACTGCACTGTTTTTGCGTCTTTGACTTGCATTTCACCAAGGTCACTGCCCATGCCTGCAAAAAGGCACCATAGGCAGGGCAACCGGCTGTTGAAGCAGATGGGCACAGGTTATGATAAGAGCGATAAGATCCTTAAGATCTATCACAAGATATATCAGTATTGTGTAAGACAAGACTATGATTCAGTAATACCTATCACAAGATATCTACAACGCGTGATTAGATGCGAGAGATAAGATAGGAAACAGTAAGTACTCACTTCAGTATTGTGTAAGACAAGACTGAAGTGATCTATCGAAATACAATGCTCTTAAGTACTCCAGAGCATCTCTAAGTACACTGCAAGTAGCTACCATCAATAAGAAACAAAGATCATACAAGGATCAGTCGTTATTAGCTACCAATTGTCATCAATTAACTTATCATTGTAAGTAACGCAGATCTCAGCATATGAGCTGAGCTGGTCCGTGTGATCTGGCACGTCATGCGCCTGAGCTAAGCCAGTGATGCCTGGTCTGTGTAACCAACGCGTCAACGTGTCTGAGCTGTGATTACATCACAATGTCCCAGGGTAGTGGTAACACACCAAATCAATGATAATCTCAACACCGGCATGCAGGCAACCCATGTTATGAAGCCCACCTAAATGAAGTGCTGGGAATGAGGATGAGAAAGCCATTCCCGTACATGCTGCTGGCATCCACAGCACAATGCTCAATTTTGACACCCAAAATCATTCATTACCTAACATTTATCCACAGTGATAGTTTAATACACTAATACTTTCAATCATCAGGCCTATATACTCATGATCAATATAGTAGTCAGCAAAATGCAGAGTTTAGAGGTGAGGATTGGGTGCAGAGGGTTGATATCGGAGGTTGAAATCCATTCATGGTGTTGTGACAACCCGTGACTGTCCGATTGAGGGGTCTGTCTGAAGCTTGGGTTAAGCACAGTAGGTTCTCACTATTGGCCCACATTTGTCACATGACCACATCTTTGTAAGCTACTATATATGGAAATGTCATAGTGGGGGAGAGGTGTCAGAGCTTGTTAAGTTCCCAACATGATCAGGTGTTGTATGACTGACTATTGCCTTCCTCCCACCACATCACCTTCAAGCCCTCACTAATTGTATTGTCATTGTCATCCCCACTCCTTTGCCACCTTGATCATGCCACCAACAGCACACCGTGCCATCGCAACCCTCTTCATGTGCCCTCAATGCCCAGCAACCCACCTCTCCCAACAAACCAACACACCCCTAAAGCAAAGGCCCCTCGTTGCCTCCATCATCCAGCCAACATCACACACCATGCCATCACATGCATTTGCCTGTTGCCTGGCCTTGACCCTCTACATCAAGATGCCATGCCTCAACTGTCTCATGCCCACCTCAACCACTGCCTACACACTGTACACAAGGGCTCACAGCCCTCAACCTCTTTGTGTTGTGCTCCTCATGGTGTGCTCCTGGACCAAGGGGGATGCAATTATGATTGCCTTTCATCATCTTTTGCTGTAGCTCTTCCCTCCTGTATCTAAGACTTTTAGCTACCTTCTGAATGGTAATTCACTTCTATTTGTGCAACCATTACTAACACTGCCATGTTGTTTGGACAGGTACTCCCTTGATCCAAACTCAATCAGCATAACAACTCTCATAGCACTTATTATACTGTATCTTGATGTATCTAATAGATTTTTTTGCTGAAAGCCTTAAGTCCCCTTACTCTCCCTCACACTGACTTTCCTAAAATGGTAATATTGACACATGACTATAAAATAAATAACAACAAATGAAGGACAATTTTATTGCATTGGAGTCATGTATTTAATTTTGGGTGTTGAATGGGAGGAACCCAGTTTTTTAGTACATAGAATACAATATACAAGCTATATTATGCATTACATGGAACATAGAAGTAAATTGTTGGGGGCATTGAGAGGTGGGATCAAAGGAGATGTGGGTGGTGTGGTGGTGTGGATGTTAATAAGGTGGAGAATGCAGCATGCATGCAGATGCCATTGCATGTTACAGTGGCAATGATGATGCAAATGTGTCACCTGAGTCCATGCATAGGCATGTGGTGGGGGTGTAGTGCACCAGGTTGGGGCATGTGGAGTCCATGGGGCTTGATCTGAGAGGAGTGTGTGAGATGGAAAGAGAAAGAGAAGGGAGGAAAATTGGAAGGAGGACATATGGGCGAGGGAGATGAGAGGAAGAGGGAGACAAAAGATGAAGGGAAAGTGAAGATGCATGGATGAGGGATGTGTGAGAGGTGGGGGTGAGTGCAGGTCATGTGAGTTTCCCAGTCAGCGGGCTCACACACCTTACATCTCCCAAGGGGTTAAATTTTGACCATCCCTGGTCAATCTTCATCTTGTGAGGAGATTTTGGCATTGTGCATGCATGAAATCATCAAGAATGGCCTCTGGCTCCAAAATTTGCATGTCTGGCATGTGTGGTGCACAGCTTGTGATGGTGGCAGCTTCTGCTTCTCTGAGGTGGCAGTGTGTTCTTCATTATTGAACTCTTTGTGGTGTTCTTCTATTTGTTCCTCATTAACATCTTTTACAAGGCATGGTGGCAAGACAGCAGTTGGCAGACAAGAGATGGCAGTGTGGTAGGGAAGCAGGAGCATGGGCAGCAAGTGAGAGTTCATAGCCATAAGTGTAGGGGACACAACTGGTGCTAGAGCAGCTGGGGAGGTGGCTGGTGATACAGTGGACAGGGCTGACATGCAAAGGGAGGGGAAATACATTGATGGAGGTGGAGGGATGGTGGGCAGCGAGCCTGGCTTGTGTGGCTGTTGTGCTGATGTCTTCTGGCTGTGGCATTGAGGTTGCCTCCATAGCAGGTGGTGGTGGCATGCATGGACAATGGCATGCAAATGGACAGGGAGGCAATGTGGGAGGTGGTGTGTGGTGCAATATTGTTGTCAGTGGGGGCTTCTTCTGTGGTGATGGCATGGTGGCATTGTGGATTGTTCTGCAGGGTGGCATTGCTGGGCTCAGGTCCAAGGCCTTGGTCTTCTTGGGTGGTGCTGGTGGCATGAGGTGATGATGGTGCTTCATTGCTGGTGTCATGCATGACTGAGACTGATGCAGTGGGTGCTGAGACAGTGGCTGGGGGTGTGACTAAGGAGACAGGCAAAGCAGGGGTGACAGCAGAGACAGACAGAGCAGGGATGGTAGTGGGTGACACAGAGGTGATGGCAGATGGCAGGGACAGAGTGGTGGAGGCTGATGTGGTGGAGACAGATATGACAGGGGCAGCAGAGTCTATGGGGCTAGCAGGAGTCAAGACAGGGGCAACAGCAGGGGCTGAAACAATGGTGGACAAGGCAATGGACAAGGCTGAGGGTGTGGTGGTGATGGTTGGCTGAGCTGAGCCTTAGGTAGCAGGCAGTGCTAAGATGTTGGTGGGTGAGGCTGGGGCTATGGGTGCAGCAGTGCACAAGATGAGGACTGGGGTGGCAATGTGTCACCGTCACTTGGGGTAGCGACGATAATGAGAGATTTGAATAGTGTTCAATGTACAAGTAAGCGTTCCCAATGCTTGTGAGCAGAAATGAGACTATGAGACTAAGAGACAGGAGATTTGACTTGGGGTCTACATGGCATGCAAGCTACATGTTATATACATGAACGTGGGATTATTTTGGTGCCATGTCAGGGTGCCAGCTCCAAGCTTTGCTGGCATTTCTCACTTCTTTGTGTGCTGTCGACATTAGATTTGTCCAACACGATGAGCTCCGGTGACATCACCCTCGGCGAAGGTTGGATGTCCTCCTCCAAAGCGTCTCCAGCCTGCCCGGATAGGTGCAGGCATGTCTTGTGGGGGCTCGTGAAGCTCGAGGTGAGCGAGTCGGGTGGCCACATTAGCCCTCTTGAGGCGACATCGGCAGCAGTATAAATCGTCTCACGTTCCCCATATGTCCCCTTTGAGGATGTCTTGTTTGACGAGTAAGTCGCTGAGGTGGGAGTCGAGGGAATTATAACAGAAGATGTCTGCCATGACTCCCCAGTCTGTGTTGTGATCTACCTCTTCAAGGACGTAGGGCAGTTCGGCAGAGTCGGCACCGATGAGCAAGATAAACCATGGGGGGAGGCTTTCGGTTGGCTGGTTAATGTTGTTAATGGGAGCTGCGGTGAGACGGGCTGCGTATTGTGGTTCCTCTGGCTGGTCTCCCAGCACTCCCAGGGCCCAGGTGGGTTGCTCCTGATCATGGCATATGAAGCGGGTGACTGTGCGTGTCCCATTCCTGCCTGGGATTGGGATGAGAAGGTTGGGGGCGTGACTGTTGTTTGATCTGAAGCCTTCTGGGGCGTAAATGGGGGGCTGGTCTCATTCCTGTAGTTGTTGAGACAAGCGTGTGACTTGTGACTTAAGTTCAAGGACTCACTTGTGTTGACGCTGGGCGTCAGCTGACATGGCCTGTTGGCCCACCTCCCTGGCTTGTATGGTTTCGAGGAGACCATCGATGAAGAGCTGCAACTGAGGGGAGGACAGATCGGTGTACATGTCCAGGATGGTCCTGAGTATCCTGGGCGAGATGGGATTAGTTGGAGAGGGGAGAGGGGAGACGTGGCTTTCTGGGGTGGAGATGCTGATGGTGGACATGTTAAAACAGAGGCGTTCAATGGTGTCGAGGTAGGTGTAGAAGTAGGTGTTTTTATACGTATGGGTAGACAGGGTTTCTGAGATTGGTGATACTTCGGTAGTAATGGCCATATGGTGGGGTTTGTCACTTCTGTCCAGGTGGCATCGCTGATAGGACGTTTGGCCCACTTCACTAGATACTGGAGTTGCTGTCATTTTCTGATTTGTCAATGGTTCAGGTTAACCTCAGGTTCTAGTTGTCCCTCTTCTTCAAGAAGATGGGGTGGAGGAGCTGTGAAGGTTATGCCGTAGGTTGGTGTGACTCGATACAGGGTTAGAAGCGAGGCATGGAAGACATCATGAATATGCCATGCTGCCGGTAGTTGTAATCGATACACCACTGGAGACACCTTTTGTAGGATTTTGAATGGTCCATGTCTTTTAGGGGCTAGTTTGGGGGTTAGATATGGTAGAGATAAGTGTGAGGCTTCTAGCCACACTTCTTGTCCCTTGTGATACATATCCACTGGCACTGGGTGATTCTGTGCCATGAGGTTGATTGCGGCAATGGCTTGAGCCCGTTTGTTTTGAAGGGTTACCATGCAGGTCTCAGTGAATTCGTTATTAGTGGCAACTCCTAGTTGTGGATGGAGTTGGATTCTATAGCTGAGTAGTGCTTCTGATGGCAACATCTTGATAGTGCTGTTGGTCCTGTTATTATAGACTGCTGATGCGATGGGTAACCAGGTGCTCCAGTTGGTTTGATTGTGGGTGATGAGGCAGAGATACTGTTTGATCCATTGGTTTGCTTGTTCAGATGAGCCATCGGTCCTAGGATGGAATGCCGTAGATAAGTTCTGATTTATACCGAGGCGTGCTGCAAGGGCTTTCCCAAAATGTGATGTGAAGTGTGGGTCTCTATCAGTTATTACTTTTTCTGGTAGTCCAAACCATCGATAGATGTAGTCCATATACATTTGGGTTATTTGTGGTCCAGTTATCAAGGTGGCGCAGGGGAGGAATATTGCCGCTCTGGACGCTCCATGCTCAACTATTGTTAGAATGGTGTCATGTCCATTACTCTTGGGTAATTGGGTGATGAGGTCCATGGCAACTTGCCGAAATGGCAGCGAGTCTTGACTAGTGGGGATGTGGTACAGCGGGACTCAGGGTGAGTGCATTTGGATTTTGTTTTGCTGACTAGTTGGACATCCCGCTACGTAATCTTTAACCCATTGAGCCATCCTGGGCCACCAGTATAGTGTTGCTGCTTGTTTGATAGTTTCATTGCGCCCCGGATGTCCTGCGGTTGGGGCGTCATGGAGTTCTTGTAATAGTCTTCTCTTAATCGAAAGTTCTGGCAGTACTACCATTCTACCATTTAGTTGCCAGAGTTCCTTGACCCTTTTAATACCATACATCCAGGCCCAATTCTTGAGTAAAGTCTGGTGTTGGGCTTGTGCTTGTTTGAGACGTCCTTTAGTTGATCCCACTAAAATGGTATTAACAAAGAGTTTGGGTGGTAGTATTGTCATATCTTCATTGTTGTTCTGCCCTCTGTCTTTGGTTAATGGTCTAGATAGCAAGTTGGCTGCTGAGTGGGTCTTTCCTGGTATGTGTTTAATTTCTAGCCAGTAGTCTTGTAATTCCATGAACCATCAGGCTACATGTTGGTTTACTTTTCAAGGGTTTTCCCAGTAAGTGAGGTTGGTGTGATCAGTAAGTAGTGTGATAGGATGTTGCATGCCAGCTAGGTGTGGTCGCCAATGGGTGAGAGCTTTGATGACTACTAACAATTCCCTTTCAAAAATATCATAGTTGCGTTCTGTTGGGGAAAATGTTGCAGAATAAAATGCAATAGGGTGTCGTTTTGGTTTGTGTTGTTGATTTGGTTTCGATTCTCCCTCCTGTGAGAGTATGGCTCCCATGCCATACACCGATGTGTCGGTTTCTAATGTGAAGGGTTTATCATAGTCCGGTTGTGTGAGAACTGGACTTTTGCACATTAGTGTTTTAAGTGTTTCAAATGCATCTTGTTGGGATTTCTGCCATATCCATGGCGTAGCTTTCTTTGTAAGGTTGAGCAGTGGTCATGCAATTCTTGAGTAGTTGGGTATGAAGTATCTGTAGAAGCCCATGAATCCAAGGAACATGCATATCTCTGTGGGGTTACTTGGTGGTAGCCATTGTCATACACTTGCCACCTTTTTGGGATCCATTTGGATAGTGTTGCCTTGTAGTATTACTCCCAGGAATTTGATGGTGCTTTGCTCAAATTGACTTTTTTCTGGTTTGAGGTATAAATCATGTTTCTGCAATTGGTTGAGTATTCTATGTACATATTCTTTGTGTTTTGGGTCATCTTTAGTGGTTGCAATAAGGATGTCGTCCATATATATCACAAGCCATCCTTCGCGAAGTTCTGCTTCAAAGATTGCATTCATCATAGTTTGGAAGGTAGCCAGTGAATTAGTAAGTCCGAAGAACATGACAGTGGGTTCGAACAGTCCTTCATTGGTAAGGAAGGCTGCTGTTTTTTGGTCGCCATCTTTGATCTGTACATTATTGTAGCCCCAACAGATGTCAACTTTGGTGAACTTCTCTTTTCCTCTGACATGGTTGATCAATTGTGGGATAAGGGGTAGAGGATACCGATTTATTATGGTCCATTCATTTAATTTCTGATAGTCTTGTACAGGTCAGAGTTTCCCATCCTTCTTTTGAATGAAGAAGAAGGGTGCTGCATATGGAGATTTTGATGGTTGGATGTACCCCTTTGTCAAGTGTTCTTTCATGAATTTGCATAGCTCCTCTTGTTCGCTTTGAGTTAGCGGGTATATCTTTCCTGGTAATGTAGATGGGGCTCCGGGTTTGAGTTGTATGGTGTGATCCCAAATCTGTGCTTCAGGGAATCATTGGGTGGCTTCCTCGCTGAAGACTTTATGGTGCCATTGGTATTGTGTCGGAATAGTGGTGGTTCCGGGAGTGTTCGTAGTGCTGATGACGATATGGCCAATATATATGTCTTCTTCTTCCATTGGTGGGGACCTGGGTTTTGTCAGTTTTAACCAACTTTGTGTATTGTCTGTTTTGAAAATAAGGGGAAGATGTGACATATTGATCAATCCTCTGGCCCAGTTGATGTTTGGTTGTACTGCAGCAAACCATGGGTAGCCTAGTATGGCTTTATGTTCTCCCAAGTTGGCTAAGAAGAATCTCATTTTTGTGTTATTTCAACCCGTTTGTACATCTAGATTGACATAGTATTGTAGCTTTCCTATTTTGTTTGGTGTTCTGTTGACATTTAGTAATTTGCAAGGTTTCTCCATACTTTTTATTGGCAGTCGGAGTTCTTGGGCATATTGTTGATTAAGGAAGTTTTTGGTGGCTCTGGAGTCGACTAAGGCTATAGCTTCAGCCCTCTTAATGACAGAATGTATGTAAAATTGGATGGTCATTGATTTTCTGTTGGATATGTACACTTTGTCATCTAGTTTCCTAATCCAGGTGGCACGGATTAGGTTGAGGGAAAATCCTGGGATGAGGCTAACTTTTCTGCAAGTTCGAGCTTTTGCTCTGCGGTAAACACATTTATTGCCGTTTTCAGTGCACTTGGTGGAGTTTGAATTCCACCCAAATCGGCGCAGAAAACCCTCTCAAACGTGCGGGGCGAATATCTCCCTCAAAACAGCTTCAATTCACATAAAACTTATTGTCCCTGAATTGCCTGAATGAGGGCTAGGCAGCCCCATTGTTTTCATGAGATTTGAGTGAGAATTGGTGGAGCTGGACTCAAGCCACCTCCACATGTGTATTAGATGAATTACAACTCAAAATCATGGTCTATATCTATTATTTTTCCCTCATGTTGTACCCATGGGCTGTCTTGAGGCATCCCCATAGTGTTTTTGACTCAAGCGTTGTGGTGTGCAACGTCGTTTCCCTCATATCGTGTGACAGTAGCACGGTCATGTGCCGGGAAGGAGCCCCCCCAGGAAGTGCACACCTGAGCCCATGGGGCAGTGAAGTGTGTCCAAGAATGCAGAATGACTTCATAAGACTGAAGCTCCAAAGAGGAGGAGCACCTAGTTGGAACGTGAGAACGCGTTTGTTCATTTGACTGCACTCAGGTTCACACAGATGATAAGGGAACAACAGGGCAACTTTATTCAACATGGTAGCAGATACAGGTTAGAACTAAGGCTAAGGGACAGGAAAAGCACAAAAGACAGGCATATGAAATGAAATCTAGACGTGAGAAGGGGACCGAAGCTGGACGATACGAGGTATCGAGTTGTGGTCTCCAGCAACTGTGGTAGTGGTGTGTGGCGATTTGTGAAGGATGGCCGAGGCCAGGTGTGGTGACGAGGGGTGTGGTTGAGTCGCGACGCGAGGAGGGGGAGACGATGCAAAGGAGAGGCTGGAGGGGGGATAGGGAGAGTGCTGGTGGGTGGTCGCTTGGGTGCTGATGGCGCTGCCAAACACGATTGCGGGTGGGACGATTGGAGAACTTGGATGGCAGATGCAAGGTAGAGGAGCGAGGGGGTGTGGAAGTAGAAAGGGAGAGGGAAGACGGCGGCAGGCTGGGAAATGGACGCACAGGCGGTGTGCAGATCTCTGACTAACAAAATGAGAGTCTAGTAAAAAAGGGGAGAAAAGCATACTGAAATGTACAGTAGCAACACCATCCGATGGCAACGAAGACGGCTGCATGGTACGGGGCTCTTCAGCTGTGCGTTGGGACTCGTCGGTGCATGGTGAAGGTGGGGGCATTGAGGGCGAGGGCATGCGGCGGTTGATGGGGGCGAGGGTGGCATGCTGGTGGCGACGATGATGATGATGTGAGGATGAAGAGGAGATGGCATGAAAGGAATACGGACATATGTGCTCTTGTAAGCGATTCACGGCCAGCCATATAGCTGTGTGGGTGAGTCGACATCGAGGCCGTGCACCTTTGCGACAATTTTGCATGTCTTGTGGTCCGTGCGTTTGTGCTGTAGTGAGTTCCCAGGCTTCTGCATTTACATAGGCATAGGACTCTTCCTCCCCATCCTCATCAATAGCAGGAAGGGATGTCTTGGAAGCCTGAGCTCATGGTTGTGATCGCTTCGGTCGAGTGGGAGTGCCTGAGCTGTCACTTTCATTTCCACCAGTTTTTTTTTGGGCAGCCTTCCTTTGGCCAGTAGTATGTGTCGGTGCAGGCCGGCGTTTTGAAGCACGTTGCTTCGAGCCCATGAGGGTTTAGGGGGTTGAAATGGAGGGGTAGAGCAAGGTATGGTGAGCAGCTCTGGGAAGGGAAGAACGCCCTGTCGTTGTCCTGGAGTAGGAGTGGACAGGTGGACAGTTGATGAATAAGCCACATGACTCTTTATGCACCGTCTCGTCCATCGCCTCGTCCGTCGCCACAGTAGCCTCAGTTGTGCCAGCCGCCGACTTCGCATCAGTCTCCGTCTTAGCCTTGCCCATACTCGTCAGTTCAGCCCAGTCCATCATAGCACCAGCATTGCCAGCCGCCGCCGTCTCCACCCTGCCCTCAGCCTCAGCCTTCTCAGTCTCAGCCGCCGCCACCACGCCCCTAGTTTTGCCAGCCGTCTCCGTCGCCCCAGCTTCAGATCAGTCAACCGCTGCTACCACGCTCTTAGCCTTGCCAGCCGCCTTAGTCTCATCAGCTGCCACCGTAGCCTCAGCCTCAGCCACCGACGTCTTAGCGCCACACGCTGCTGCCTCCACCACCGTCTCACAAGCCACCACTGCCACGCCCTTGTCAGCCACAGCCGCCGTCGCCCCTGCGTTGCCCTCAGTCATCGCCTCCACCCTGTCCGCCTCCACCGTCGCACCAGCTCAGTCCGCCGCCACCTTCTCAGTCTCAGCCTCAGTCTTCTCAGTCACAGCCGCCGCTTTAGTAGTTTCGCACGACACCAGCACCGCCGCACCGTCGCAACCCCTCGCCACCAGCACCACCCCAGAAGACCAAGAAGGCCTTGGCCACGAACTTAGCCACGACATGCCACAACAGGAGCAGAAGCCGCTGCAGGAGAAGCAGTCGCCAACGCCAACAGCACACCGCATGCCGCCTCCCATGCCGCCTCCCCATCCGTTTGCGCACTCTCGCCCACGTCTGCTGCCAACACCTGCAGTGGAGACGATTCCGCCACCGCCGCTGCAAGATGACAGATCCCACCCCCGCGCAAGCCGCCCCACGCATCCTCTTTCTCGAGTCCTCACCACCTACGTCTCTATCTACGAACTCATGCTCACCGCCTATGCCTTCGCTCCTTGTCCACGCCTGCTGCCACCACCTGCAATGGAGATGACTCCTGTATATAAAAACACCCTAGCTACTCTGTAGTAGAAAGAGTTCAGAATAGGACCCCTCTTTGCAACCCACTCCTCTCTGTCTGTGAAAAACAAGAAGGATGGTCAGAATCGAGAGGCAAGAGGGGTGATGAGTGGCTGGCTGTGACTCCAATCGTACTGGAAATAACATTGCACACCACAACACTTGAGTCAAAAACACTATGGGGCTGCCTCAAGACAGCCCATGGGTACAACATGAGGGAAAAATAATAGATATAGACCATGATTTTGAGTTGTAATTCATCTAATACACATGTGGAGGTGGCTTGAGTCCAGCTCCACCAATTCTCACTCAAATCTCATGAAAACAATGGGGCTGCCTAGCCCTCATTCAGGCGATTCAGGGACAATAAGTTTTATGTGAATTGAAGCTGTTTTGAGGGAGATATTCGCCCCGCACGTTTGAGAGGGTTTTCTGCACCGATTTGGGTGGAATTCAAGCTCCGCCAAGTGCGCTGAAAATGGCAATAATTGTGCACATGCTGCGCTAATGGGATCAGATGCGGTAGTGTTGACATAGGTGGTTTCTGTTGTGGTTTCCCAGTCTATAAGATTGGCTTGCGAGTTAGGACACTTTGGGCAATCGTGTGCATAGTGTCTGGTTTCGCCGCATTCAAAACAAGCGTTGTTTCGTCATATGCGTGGCTGGTTCATATTATTCATCTGGGCTACTCAGCCCCCAAATCCTCGTCCTCTCATTGGTCTGGATTGTCATGGCATCTGGGCACGATCTAGGTCCATTGGCACAGGTTGGTTTGCCATGGTTTGTGGTGCATTGGATGAGTTGAATCTAGGTTGTTTGTTGTTGTTTGTGGTTCATTGAGTGAAGAACGGTTGTCACTGAGTGTATGTGGGTGGTGTACACCAGTTCCCTATGGGTGCACATGTACTGGGACCACTGTTCTGTGCACTATTCATGAGCGCGTTTCTTAATTGCTGGGCTTTGGTAACGTTAATGGCCTTTTGTTTTGTGTCTCTGTAATTTTGTGGTATTGGGTGAGTGAGTACATCACTGATTATGGATCGGGTTAGGCCTTTGAGGAAGAGACGAGTAACAGATTCATCTCCTTGGATGTATCCTGCCTCGCATGCTAGTTGTTCGAAGTCAGAAATGTATTGGTCGATGGTGGGCCACTTCATCTTGAGGTTTTTGATCGTCACTTGCACTCTTTGTGCTCGTTGTGTGTCCATAAACTGGGTTTAGAACTCATCTATGAATTGATCTCATATGGTGGGAATATTGTCGGTGGCAGGGTTGAAACTGTTGATTCATGCTCCCATGTCATGGACCCACCCTTCAACTACTGGTCCTTCAATGCAGGTGAGGGTAATTGCTACCTTCTGCATTGGCAAGTCGAAGCCAGGTACACCTAGGTTGCTTCGGAAGTAAGCTTTTATTCCTTCTATGAACCGCTCAGCGTGGCTCTGATCCCTGTCAAACATTGTGGGGAGGTTTCCTGAGACTTTGACATCAGGATTGATGGGCACTACATTCTGCAGCTGTGGTGCAGCAGGTGCAGGTGGACCTCCAGGACCTCCAGGCCCTCCTGGGCCTCCAGGGCCTCCTGGACCCCCAGGTCCTCCTAGTCCTCCTCATCTAAGTGTGTTTTGTAGTGTGAGTAATATCCGTGCTGGATCTGTGAGTGGTGGTGCGGCTGGTTGTGGTGTGGCTGCAGCGGCGGGCACTGCGACTTGGATTACTTGTGCTGGTGCAGCTGCCATTGATAAACCTGGTGTAGATGTGGTGAGGGAAAGGGTTGTCTGAGTAGTAAGATCAATGTGAGGGAGCGCATGGGGTGAATATGGTGGCGGTGTATTGAGTGGTAGTATGGGCGCATGGCGGATCTGCTGGTTAGTGGTGGTGTCTTCTTCAACATCATTGGTCGACTCTTCTGTGTCACTGGGTTCTTTGGTTCATCCAGACTCTAGGCATTCTATGTCCTTTCTTCTTTTTCCTGTGAGTAGTCACTGGTCTTCAGTGAACAAGAGCTCATAACAGTGGTTTTTGAGATAGTAGATGGGTACAGTGTCCCTGTTGATCACCTTCCTTCCTGAAGGGCAATAGATGTGGTGTTCGACAAATGTATAGCCTTTATTGCCTTCTGCGATCCAGAATATGTATGGATTTGTTGGTGCGTTGTCAATAGCAGGTGGTGGCACAGAGATGTCACTGCTCGTGTCACTTAGATCGTCGTCACCGATTGCAACTTCTGCAAGCGCTCGCTCCAGCTTCTTTGGATTCGAGCAGAAAGAAGTCAAATCTAATGTCACTGTCACTTGGGGTAGCGACGATAATGAGAGATTTGAATAGTGTTCAATGTATGAGTAAGTGTTCCCAACACGTGTGAGCAGAAATGAGACTACGATTGAGAGGCTACGAGACTAAGAGACAGGAGATTTGACTTGGGGTCTACATGGCGTGCAAGCTACATGTTATATACACGAACGTGGGATTATTTTGGTGCCATGTCAGGGTGCCAGCTCCAAGCTTTGCTGGCATTTCTCACTTCTTTGTGCACTGTTGACATTAGATTTGTCCAACATGACGAGCTCCGGTGACACAATGGGAGACATAGAGGCAGTGGCTGACAATGCCAAGGATATGATGGTTGACAGGCCTTAGGAATCTGAAGTTGAAGTGGTGGAGGGTGGGACTGGAACAGAGAGGGGAAATGTGGAGGCAGTGGCAGCAGCTGGTGATACTACTGAGGGTGCAGGTGAGGTGGTGGCTGTGGGCATAGACATGATGGCAGGAGTGGGTGAAGCAGAGATGGCAGCAGTGGGAGTGATTAAGTCAATGATGGCAGGTGGGGCAATGGCAATGGCGACTGGTGGAGTGGAGACACTTGAGGGTGAGAAAACAATAGATGTGGTTGGAGGCATGGGAACTGCAGGGACAACAGGAGCAGGTGATAATGGCCCTTTGTGGGCCTGTGAATCTGCATGGGTTTTCTCCCTTTTGACACATGTAATGTGCTTTCTTGGTCTGTGGCCTTTTGTCATTGTTGGCCCTGCCTGACTTGGCCAGTTTGATGGTTTCAACATGGCACATTGTCTCAAAAACCTTGTCTATATATCACATGACATTGATTTATCATAATATTTGGTTGATATTTGTTCTACTTTCTTTTTTTGGAAATGTCAGTGTGGGGGAGAGTTGGGTCAGCTAAAGCCTTTGTGGTGAGATCAAAAAATAGCAATTGGTCATACCTGCCAACCAATGCCGCATCAGAGTTTCTATGGCTTGCATTGCACACACATCTTGGCTTGGCAGAGTAACAAACATGCCCATGACATTGTGTGACTGTACCCATTAGTTGGTCAGTGTCATGAACCATTTCCCAGAGGGGGCCCTTGAAAGACCCTTCCTTATTAGAGGAAACCCAGCCTCTATGATGCCACCCTGTTCACACCAGCAAAAGGGGTGAGGAGAGGTGTCCACAATATTGCACATGCATTGTTGCGCAATTGATTCTAGGCACAATTGACATACAGCAAGCCCTACTTAGTGGCAACCCTTCTAGCAATATAAAACAGTATTATAGGCTTCCTAAAGACCCTTTAGGATGACCCAAAGTGCTCTACAATAAACACTAATGCAGATACTATAGGCCCTATAACACATTATTAGACTAACTCTAACAACCTTAGAACAAACTATAAGGCAACACTAAAGACCTGAGTAGAAGTATTAGGGTCGACTCTAAAGACCCTAATAGAACTATATAGGGGGCCTTATGGGCAACACTACTCCACTGACAAATACCCCAAGTCCCCAAATGACCGGCCCTAAACTAACTAACAGTAAATGAATCAGATGCTTTGCACATGCACTAAGCAGTGAACACATGGACTCTAAAGGCCCTTACTCATCATTATGGGCCTCCTTACTCAGCAGCTTACTGAGCATGACTGAGCATGCTCACTAAGCATACCCTGACTTCTTACTCATCCATCTATTGTGCTTGATAACAAGGTTATGACTTGTTCCCTATTTAGCAGTTCCCTTGTAGTATATAAGTGCTCAATAAAGTAGTGGACAGTCTTCAGACTGTCCATTTGATTTGTGGCACTCTATTACTGAGGGTACTCCTTTGTGACTGCCCTATCTAGTACACCCTGGCCCTCTCCTTCTGTGACCACCTCTCACAGCCAGTATGTTACAGCGTCGTGGCTGTAAGAGCGTTAGCTCAAGGTTCAGTGGGGGCCAGGTCCCTGTGACTTGGTTCAAGGGTGCAGTGGGGCCGGCTCAAGGAGACCGGATCAAAGGTTTAGCGTCTCAAGACTAAGTCAAGGATGACCTAATCCGCAGACAGAGTTGATCTTCTGGTTTCACAGAAGAGGAGGACGATGATGGAGAAGCAGAGGAGGAAGAGGAACACGAAGGTTCCTTGTGACGAGCTCAAGTTAAGCAGAGTATAAGCCAGCACAACACAAGTTGTGATTGAGAGACAGTACAGAGTAAAGGGATGCGACAGGAAATGGGACAAAGCTAAGCTTGGGGCATTCCCCAGCTTCTACAGGCGCTTAAATACTGTATGTAGCGAGGCTGTACAGTACCATAAGCAGAACAATAAGTAAAGGTAGACCAACAGCAAAAGTAGCTCAACAATAGATGAAACACAATAAGTGAAACACAATAAGGGATCACTATCAAGGGATGAAACGGTAACCACGGGAACAGAGATAGCAAGAGGAATAATAATGGGGAGGGATTATGAGCTAACCAACAAGGGGGTAAAATATAACATCATGCCCCCCTCATGCTTAGTTCTCCGAACTAATTGGTCTCAGGGCCCGACTCACGGAGTTCATCGCCCTCGACTTCTGGCCACATGCTCTGGGGCCCCATTGCCCTGGGGCAGAAACCCCTGTAGCTCCGATGGGTCCTCCTGAGGATGCAATCCACCTGTCCGCTACAATTAGTGTGAGGTCTGTTGCAGTCCTTGTTCCAATGCCCCCTGGTATTGCAGTGTTTGCAGACGTGTTGTCGCTTCTGAAGTTGATGACGCTGTGCTTTAGTCATTCGCGCGGGGGTGAGAGGGGTGTTGGGGGTACTGGCATCATCAGAGAACATTTGAGGGAAGTGGGATGGTGACCCCATGGGAGCATCGTTTTGGGACTGGTCGACAACACGGGGAGGGAGGTATTCGAGGGGAGGGGTCAGGGAGAGGGGAGGATGAATGGACGGTGAAGGGGAAACGGACGGTTCCTTCGAGTCCTCAATTTTGTCGTAACTCCCTGCTAGTGAGTAATATGGCCCAACATCGCGGGTGAGCCCCCCATCCGTCATCAAGTTATCGAGCTGATGGCGAACTCGGACGGAAGTGTTGTTGGCCCGAAGGCGACTGCGGATGGTGGCGGTTTCTTTAGTGTGGGACTGGATTTCATGGAGTCGGTCAGCAAGCTGCCCTTGAAGGACACTAAGAGCCCCTTGAATAGAGGCGCGTTTGCCCTCCAAGACTTTCAGTTTAAAAGAGCTGACACGGAGACGGTAGACGTCGGCAAGAGCACCAGGGTCATGGAGGTTTTCAAGTGCTTGAGCAGCATCGAAGTGGAAGGGGTGGTCCTCAATGAGGAGGCGGAGGTCAGAGGCAGTGACAGAGGGATGAGGGGCAGAGGTAACGGGCCGGGCGACGAGCTTTTCTCCGTAAGTGGGTTCTCCTCGACCCATAGTTCCTAAAAGCATGGGTTCGTCGTTATATAAGGCGACGCGTAAGTATGGTAGTAGGCGCTTTCGCCCGTTAACGTAGATGTAGAAAGGTGGAACATGCGTGTAAGGTTCGTAAATAAACCAAGGGGGGCCGGGGTGAGTGGGGTCTGTTTGGGTCGGGGTTGGCGAAGGTGTGCCTTCTCGGATGGCGAGTGGGTTGAGAGTAGCGGCAAGGTCTTGGACTTTGGTTTCGTCTGGGACGATGAAAGGTTCGTTGGTCGATGATATGTTGAATAACTTTCAGGCGAGAGGGGTTCTTGTTTGATAGTGGGGAAGGAGTAAGGATAGGTAGGGGGGACGAGTTAGAGGCGGGGGACGACATGGGGGTGTTGTAAGTAGAGGTAGCGTGTTCGTGGTGCCAGGCTGACCACTCGGAAGGGGTGGGGGTATTTATGTAGGCTGAGCGTGTGATATGGTTCCATACTAAATCTGTAAGTACTGCTCTTCGTACGGATAGATGAAACTCAGAGAAACGGGGGTCCGTCATAAGTAATTGAAAACCGCGGAAGTCGCCAGGAGAGAGAATTCCGGAGAAGAGTTGTTCTCTGGCGGCTAAGTTGAAAATTGTATATCCGCGGTCGGGGATAGCAGGGGTCGTTAACGGAATAAGAAGGGGGGTTACGTGAGTTAATTCGGGGGAGTAATGTACGTTGTTGTATCGTAAGTGTTTGGAATTGATGCTCTAAATCGTCCAGATTTTCATCTGAGTGATGGGATTCTGCGGGATCAGAGTTAGTGGTGGTCATGGTACGGAGTTTGGTGGGTTGTTGGAGGTGAAACATGGTGATGGCATCTTGAGCATTTTTAAGGTTTGAGAGAGGTTCCCAGGTATCCTCTGCTGCGGAATACCCTTTCCACCGGACCCTGTATTGGAGTCGGTTTCTATGAAGGCGTTGGGCGGTAATCTTTTCAACTTCATATTCTCCCGAGAGAAGGTCAGGTGGTGGTTCAGGGAAGTTTGGTCCATGTTCGGCTGTTTCGGTGACTGGAGATAAGAGGGAGGCATGGAATACATTGTGGATGTTCCATTGGGGTGGTAATTGGAGCTGGTAAACGATGTGGGAGATTCGCTTGGTAATGGTAAAAGGGCCGAATCGTTTGGGGCGGAACTTATGAAACTGATGGGGAGTTTTTAAGTTAGTGCCTTCCAACCAAACTTTCTGTCCTTCTTCGAAACCTTTGAACTTGGTTTCCTTGATCCAGTTATTCTGTGCTCTTTTCATTGCTTCCTGTGCTGATTCCCTCATGTCTTTTAGTGCTTGGAGTCGTTCTTGGATCCCGGGGAACTTGGACTTGAGTTGGGTGCCAAGTCCTTGAGGATTAAACCCGATGAGGAGTTCGTAAGGGGTTCTTTTGGTGGTAGTAGATTTGTGGGCGTTAAAATGGTATTGAGCTATGGGGAGCCAGTGCGCCCATTCTTCCTGCTTCTCTCCTGTGTAGATGCGTAGGTACATTTCTAAGGTCTGATTGGTTCTTTCTGATTGTCCGTCAGTTTGGGGGTGGTAGGCAGTGCTTAAATTTTGGTTGATCCCGAGGACTCGGGAAACTTCTTGAAACAAGTTGGAGGTAAAGCGGGAATCACGGTCGGAGATAATCTTAGAGGGAATTCCAGTCCATGGGAAGGCGTAACGTAAAAATAGCTTGGCCATTTGCAGAGTTCCCATGTCTTTACGGCAGGGTATGAATATGGCTGCCTTGGTGGAGTCATGGTCGGTGATGGTCATAATGGCATTGTTCCCTTCTGATAGTGGGAGGTCAACAATCCAATCAATGGCAATAGTTTGGAAGGGTTTTTGAAATTCTGGGGGAATGGGGTGAATTGGGGGGCGAATTGGGTGTGTGGAGGACTTGTTGGTTTGACAGGTGGCACACCCTCGAATGTAGTCCCGTATGAAGTAGGCCATTTTTGGCCACCAGAAAGATTCTTGGATTGAATACAAGGTTCGGGCATTTCCTGTGTGCCCCCCAAGGACGCTGTCATGATAGGTATGCAAGATTTTCCGTAAAAGGGGCTCTTGATACGGTACTACCAACTTTCCATCTTTGAATAGTGCGTCTTCTTCTTCTTGAAGACCGTGCTTGATCTTCCACATGAGGAGGTCTGTCTTCCGTTTTCTTTGTTCGTTTAGTACTTGAGTATAGAGGTCCTCAGTATGAAGTGTGCGAATAAAAAGTTTGTCAGGGAGTGCTGTGATGTTTTGGTTATCTCCTGACCCATCATTGTGGTCAGGTCGTCGTGAGAGAGCGTCCGCACGATTGGAGATTCCGGGTTTGTGGTGGATTTCGAAGTGGTAATCCGCGAGTGTTGAGATGTATCCGGCAATCCTTCGGTTTATTTTGTGGGGGAGCCGGTAGTGAGCCAGGTTAGCGTGGTCTGTGAAAATCTTAATGGGGTGTTTAGTTCCGACTAATAGGTATCGCCAGTGTTGGAGTGCAAGGATCAGAGCTAGGAACTCCCTATCCCAGACTGGGTAGTTCCTTTCTGCTTCGTTGAACGCGTGTGACATATTTCCGATCATTTTCCTTTTCCCTCTTTGGTCCTTTTGGAAGAGGATAGCTCCGGTGGCAAACTGTGAGGCATCGGTTTCTAATTCGTATGGGAGGTCAGGGTTGGCAGTGTAGAGTTCAGGGTCATCGCAGACCGCTGCTATCAAGGTTTCTAGGGCTGTGGTTGCTTCTGGGGTCCAGAGAAAGGGGGTTCCTTTCTTGATTGTAGAAAAAATGGGGCGAGCTATTTTTGCGAAGTCTCGGATAAATGGTCGTTGATAATTGAGGGCGCCCATGATTTGTTGTACCTGTTTCAGATTGTTGGGGGGTCTTGGCCAGTTTTTGAGGCCGTCCATTTTGACTGGGTCAATTTTGAGGGTTCCTTGATTGATCCGAAAACCCAGGAAATCAATTTCGTGTTGTTCAAAGGCACATTTTGACGCCTTCAGGAAATAGGAGTCTCTTTCAAGCAGGTCAAGGAATTCGTGTGTGATTTGTTGGTGAAGGAGCTCTTCTCCCGCCCCTGTGGCTATTGCTACATCGTCTAGATAGTTGCAGGTATTCTCTGGGTATTTTAAAAGCCAAGGTCGGAGGGTATGGTTCATCGCTCGTTGGAAGGCAGCTGGGGCATTGGTAAAGCCGAAGCCCATTACCATGGGGATGAAGGTACCAAATTGAGTTTTAAAGGCGCCTTTGTGTCGGTCTTCAGGGTGGATCAGAATGTTATTGTAGCCAGCTCGGACGTCGAATTTGCTGAAGGTGGTTTTGCCCCTTAGTCGGTGTAGTTGTTCTTCCATGTTAGGTAAGGCATGGTAATCGGGGACTGTGGCGTTATTGAGTTTTCGGTAATCAACTACCATTCGTGGAGCGGTGCCATCCTTTTTTTGGACAAAGAAGACAGGGGATACAAAGTCTGAGACGCCATCTTTGATGAAACCCTTGGCTAGGTCTTCTTGTATTTGTCTTGACAATTCTTGTTTCTCATTCTGGGGGAGTGGGTAAGTTCGGCAATCAAGGAATTTGGGGGCGTCGGGTTTCAGGGTAATTCTGAAGTCGAGTTCTCCTCGACTGGGTGGGAGTCGTTTGGCTGCTTCTTCTGAGAAAACCTTCTGGTGTCGTAAGTATTCTGGGGGAATGGTGGTCGTTCTTATTTGTGCAAGTCGGATTTTTGGTGGGTTTGCTATGGATACGGGAGTGAGAAGAACCCCTAGGTGGTTTCTCAGACGACCAGTGCTCCAATTGATGAGGGGGTTGATTGCTTTTAGAAAGGGGTATCCGAGGATCATTCTATCTTCTCCCAGGTTGGTAACATAGAAGGTGAGAAGCCGGGTGGTGGGTCCGTGACGTACGGTCATGTGGGCATAATGGGTTAGTGCTCCTCCTTGGTTGTTGGTGCCGTCCACATTAATGATTGGTCTGGGGGTTCTGAGGGTTCGGAGTGGGATTTGTAGCTTTCCCACGATTCCTTGGCTGATGAAGTTCTCTGTTGCTCCGCTGTCTAGGAGCGCTTGACCAGTCTTTCCATTTGTCGTGATCATAAAAGGCACTTTCATTGAGTTTTCCTTATGTTGGACAATGGTATCTATTTGGGCCTTAGTACCGACTGTTGTACCTTGGCCTAGAGAAAATCCTCTTTGAGGATGAGGTCCCAAAGCTTGGCCCTATCCTCCGCTGGTAAAGTTTTCATGCGGGCCACCATAGTGGAGGCTTCTTCTTCTTTTGGTGGTTCTGGGGTTGGTTCGGTAGTACGTGCCTTGGAGGTTGTGGGGGTAGTATTTTTGGGGCACTCCCGACTAAGGTGGCCTTTCTCTCGGCAACGGAAGCAACGTCCTTCTTTTGCCAATTGTTTCCTTTCTTCTTCAGTGAGTTTTTTGAAGTTGGACTTGGCGGCATCCACTTGCATTCGATCAGGGTGATGGGTTTTGTGTTCTGAGGGGGAGTGTGTAGTTTTCCCTTTGAGCTTTTCTCTGATGGTGATGAAACGTCGATGTTGTCTCCTGGCTTCTTCCTTCCATTCCTGAAGAGTGGTGGGCCAGACATCTCTGTTTAGGATTGCACGGTAGAGTCCAATTTTTAGACCATTTTTGAAGCTTTCGATAGCGATAACGTCCGTTTCTGGCCACCCTGTTTTATTCAGGAGTTGTTCGAAGGTGGAAATGTAATCGTCAAGGGATTCCTTCATTGTATGTTTGGCGAGGGCTGCTTGGGCGTCCTCTTTCTCCACAGTGTTAGTGAATTTGAACGTAAAGTCTGTAACGAAGTCATTCCATAATGCTTCGTTCATTCTGTTGATGGGGTTCTGGGCCCTGTTAACTTTTTCTCTGAGTGCGGTTGCTTGTGAATTGACCCATTCTTCAACCTTTTCCCCTTGGATATATGAGAGAGCCAGCATCGTTCGTTTAAAAGGGGAGATCATCACTGCCTTATCATCATTGAGGCCCCAGAATAGGTTGAATTCCATGATGAATCTTTTTGTTTTGTTCCTTTCCCCTGTGAAGGCAGTGGGTTCTTTACCGCTGAGGGACCCATTAGTGCCTTGTGGTGCTGGAGCAGCTGCTTGAGGGGGTGGAACGACGACTGGAGGGGCCTGGGCGACCATCTGAGGGGCCTGAGCGGCCATCTGGGGGGGCTGTACAGCGACTTGGGGTTGGGCTGCCATATCAGGTTCTGGGGGGTTCTGTGGGTCGATTTCTAGGGTTTCGATGGGTTCTTGGTTTTCAAGGGGGTCCTCTGGTTCTAGTGCAGGGGATTCAAAGGGTGTCTGAGTTTCAACGGTGTTCTCTGGTTCAGGGGGGTTGCCTTCTGTGGAAGAGGCTTCTGATTCTGATGGTGGTTCGTAGAGAGGGTCGTTTTCCCTCCAGTAACCTAGTCCAAGGCTGTTTCTGAGGAGTTCTAGGTCTAGGTGAGTGTAGAGTTGTCCTCTCCTAAGTCGTAGTTCAAACCAACGGTTGTTGATAAATTCGACTGGTAGTTCTTCGTTGTTTTCAGTGGCGATGTAACAAAGGAAAGTATGAAAGCTGTCCCAAGTGGCAGCTCCTACTACGTGTTCGGGAAGGTCTGGGGATGGTCTAGGTTGGACACGGACCCAACGATTCGATGGTAGTTCAAGGTTGATCTCCAGAATGGAGTATGGAAGCTTAGCTTGTGTTACGGCGTTGTGGCTGTAAGAGCATTAGCTCAAGGTTCAGTGGGGGCCAGGTCCCTGTGACTTGGTTCAAGGGTGCAGTGGGGCTGGCTCAAGGAGACCGGATCAAAAGTTTAGCGTCTCAAGACTAAGTCAAGGATGACCTAATCCGCAGACAGAGTTGATCTTCTGGTTTCACAGAAGAGGAGGACGATGATGGAGAAGCAGAGGAGGAAGAGGAACACGAAGGTTCCTTGTGACGAGCTCAAGTTAAGCAGAGTATAAGCCAGCACAACACAAGTTGTGATTGAGAGACAGTACAGAGTAAAGGGATGCGACAGGAAATGGGACAAAGCTAAGCTTGGGGCATTCCCCAGCTTCTACAGGCGCTTAAATACTGTATGTAGCGAGGCTGTACAGTACCATAAGCAGAACAATAAGTAAAGGTAGACCAACAGCAAAAGTAGCTCAACAATAGATGAAACACAATAAGTGAAACACAATAAGGGATCACTATCAAGGGATGAAACGGTAACCACGGGAACAGAGATAGCAAGAGGAATAATAATGGGGAGGGATTATGAGCTAACCGACAAGGGGGTAAAATATAACACAGTACCAGTCCCTCTCTGGTATTTGCTACTCATTTGGACTATACTCTTCACCAACTTTGTTCTTGAACTCAGTTGACTCATCTCCAAGCTCTTATCTCACTCTTGAACTAGATTGTTCAACAGTGAGTCATGACAGTCAGCTGAAGTAAGCTACCTATAAGTCAGTCAGTCACACATAGTCACACAAATTGTAATGAAATATTTGAATCGCCAATTGAACCTTACATTACTGAGATTAAATGTTAAAAATGTGTATTGGGAGAGATTTGGGGGGGGGAGGGACACAAACAAAAAGAATAGTATCTATTGATTAATATCCATGCAACACCTGCCTTGAAGGAAAAGTCCAGCAAATCGAGGGTGATCAAGGAGCTCAGGGTGTCAAGACTCACTGTTGAACAATCCAGTTCAAGAGTGAGGGGTCAGTTCAGAGACAAGTCGATAGACGTCTAGCACAGCGTGGGCTAGAAGCAGAGTCCAGAGTAGTAACAAATACCAGAGAGGTATCGTTACTGTGAGGGTCGAGTAGTCATGCAGGGAAGGAGCCAGGATAGTCACAAGGGGACAGTCCTTTAAGGGAGTATCCCAGGGATGGAGAGTGCCATAAACAAATGGACAGTCTGAGGACTGTCCGATACTTTATTGGATGCTTATATACTACAAAGGAGCTACTAAATAAAGGATGTGTCGCAACCTTGTTATCAATCACAATAGCTGGATGAGTAAGACACCCAGGGGGGGCTTGGTAAGCATGCTCAGTCATGCTTAGTAACCTGCTGAGTAAGGAGGCCTTCAGTGATGAGTAATTGTTCTTGGAGTTCATGTGATCGTCGTGTGAACTTCCTGGTCTGTTTGTTGTACCTCTAGCTTACTAATATCATCAGTAAATCTTGTCGATTCTTCTCTGGAGGTCAGGGCATGTGGGTCTCCTCTTTAGGAGTCTCCACGTTGGGTTTTTGTTTCATGTGTCGAGTGGTTATATGGGTTGAACCCCTTTACTGTAGTAAAGACTGGGTAGCTCAATGGCCATGAGCGTCTGGTGTGGTCGGGTAGAGGTCCTGGGTTCAATCCTGACAGTGGGCAATCTTCTGAGGTGACTTGGAGCCAAACTTGGCACCGTTGTCTTGTAAGTGTACAATGCTTAGTCTCGGTTCCAGACGTTTCTATCTCGGACGGGAGAATCCGAGGGAGGTTGAATCGGAGTGCAAAAAATAGATGAAACTGTTCGAGATAGAACATCTGGTGACTTTCGTATGGGTGGGTGTGGGTAACTGATCATGTGACCTTGTCTTGTACTATCCACATACTTGTATATCGACGCGTACCTGTGCATACAGCCTGCCGCTTGCAATGTCCACTGTCCCTTCTGACAGTGACACTTCAGATTCTGACCACAAAGCACATGAGGATGCTGCACCTGAATGAGCCCCGAAATCTGACCCGCACATCCGACAAACTGACCGATGTCGACAATTTCTGGAGGATACTGGCGACATTTCTGACCGCATGCTACAGGTTCTAATTCCTGGACGGCTCTAGCAACATTTCTAATTGTGTGCTACAGGTTCTTGATCTGATGGATAAGCTACACCTCAATCTTCCTTTGTTTCTTTGGGCAATCAGTAGCTTTGATCCAAGGGCGGGTAGGGACAGGAAGGAACTGAGAGCAAGGTCGTGCTCTGGAACACAATGCTTAGATGTGTCGGACCCGAGCGCGAGAGGGGATGTGTGGATGACGTGATTCAATTTCCTGAGCTAAATCTGTTACATTCGAGATGGTAATCACTTGTTCTTATATACAAAGGTGTCCTGTTCCTCCGACTTCGAGTCCGCGAGCGTGGGGAGGGGCGGCGATGACGTAGGGGCGAGACGCTGTGGGCAGCGAGCCCTCCAGTAAGGCGATGATGACGACGTGTGTGCGTCATTCGGGTCTTGTGCATAGACGCGTGGCGGAGGCGAGGGTGATGCTTGAGAGTCGGTCCCAGAGGGGCGAGAACATAAACACAAGGAAGGGGGGAAAGCATGAGATGGATAAAGGAGACTAGTGGCACAGGGGATAGATGTAGGCGAGAGAGTGCGAGGCGTTGGGCGGCGAGGCGAGTGACGTCGACGGCGATCGACTTGAGCCGTTGTCGCAGTTCCCGGGCGCGGAGTGGGGAACAAAGTGAGGGGAACGCGAGAAGGAGAGAGAAAGATGAAAGAGCGGGAAGGAGGACGTGTGGGCGAGGGACACGCGGGAGAGGGCGAGTGCAAGTCATGTGAGTTTCCCGGCCAGCGGGCTCACACACCTTACAGCATGTAACAATTTCGCCACGTGAACACATTTCTAACTGCTGGGAGGATGATATGGAATAAAAGAGAGAGGGGGATATCCTTGAACTGGATATGCTGCACCATATTGCACAGGATGAGGGTAATATTGAATAGAATAGTGGATTGTGGGCTGAGGCACAATTTGACGACTGGGACTCAGAGCCGGATATATGGGATGGTCCAAGTCCAACATGATCCTATGAGTAGAAATGTACGCGTCGATATACCACATAGATAGTATGCGACAAGGTCACATGATCAGTTACCCACACCCACCCATACGAAAGTCACCAGATGTTCTATCTCGAACAGTTTCATCTATTTTTCGCACTCCGATTCAACCTCCCTCGGATTCTCCCGTCCGAGATAGAACGTCTGGAACCGAGACTATACAATGCTGATTGTTTGATTCCTTTCAACAGAAGGCTGTAGCCAGCTTCTGTAACAAGGGTCTTGGGTTCAATCCTGTGTAATGGACTATTATGCGAGATATAACTGGAGTCAATCTTGGCACCGTTGTCTTGCTTGTTGATAGTTGTATGTGTTCCTCGTTAAAACCCTTTGAAGTCCCCTTAATAGAACGGACTCTTTGAGAGCGTTTGTGACACAGGGGGCCCTCCTATGTGGGACTTGACCTGGGTTACCAGCTCATTGATGGTGCCTGTCATGTTGAGGCCAAGTGCACCAGAGAGTGCAATGAGATCATCCTTGTGCTTAAATAAATAGAGTGATTCTGCAAAGAATGAGCACATTGTCATGATTTAGCTTTGGGACTCACTGCTGACAACCCTTGACTCAATTTCATCCTGGAGTTGCACCATGCATGCTGCATCATTGACCACCTTTTTGTCAAGACATGTACTGCTGATCACTATGGACTCAGGAGCAGATGGGCAAGGGTTGGAACAGACAATAGGCTTGAAGTAAAGTGTTGAGCAGAAGGATGAGCCAAATGATGAGGAGGCACCAGATGGGGACTGGTACATGCTGCAAGAGGCAAAGGCAAAGACTAGAGGCCAGTGTGGCAAAGGGGCTTTAAACAAGGCAGTCTTGAAGGAGTACCTTGGGAGTGAGGGGAGTCTTCAGACAGAGTGATCATGAGGAGTACTCTGGGAAGATGAGAGTATCACAAATGGACAGTCTAATGACTGCCATGCTACATTGGAGCTTATATACTAGTTACAAGTCTGAGTACAAACTACAGAAATAACTTGGACTCTTTGGACCACTCCAATTGGATTCTAGGGGCATACACTTGTTGTGTCAGACCTATAGGTGACTCAGGACAATTAGGGAGACTGTGGAGCAATGACATCATAATGATATACCTTTGTAAAGTGCTTAGTGAGCATATGAGGTCATAGTGGAGTTGCTCAGTCAGCCATGATGTCAGTGGCACTTTATGACATCATGTGGATCATTCAAGGAGGTCTAGGAGTCCTTCCAGTGTTTCAGGACTTAGTGGTTGAGTGGTCATGTGGCTAGCACATGGTGAGTTACCCAAACAGGAAGGGTGTGTCCAAGTGAGCCACAGGGACAAAGAGGGTGAGGATTCCTTGTGATGTATGCTTGTAGAAGGGAGCAGTTGTTGGATAAAGAGGTGGGTAGACAATGCAAAGTAAGAGAAGCTTCTTTGAGTGAAATAGGATGATACATGGCCAGGACTTGGCCTTGGTTCACAACACTTTTGAGCTGCCTTCTCAGCAGCTTCTCTTGCAAGCCCAGCCCTCTCTTCATGTCCAGCAAGCCACTGTGCTTTGATCATAGGGTGGGTGACATAGCATGCACTTGTCTTCACCAAACAGTGTGTCTTGCACTTCTGGTGTTCCACCTCCTTTGTCACATCTGATGCCACATGCTTCATGATGGTGCAGTGGGCATTGCTGGAGGCACTCTCTGCCTTGGATATAGCAAGCTCCCTTTCTAGCAGCTCCACTTTCATCTGGAGTCAGGAGATCTCCGAGTCCTTCTCCTGCAGTGAGGTGGGGATTGGCACATGGGTGGGACCAAGAGTGATAGAGATGGGCATTGCAGGGGAAGAACTCACATTGTGAGAGTGAGTAAGGTAAATGGGAAGTGGGGAGGAGTCAGAGTTGACACACACATCATCAGCTGGTGACACATGTTGTGTAATGGACCCGTGCTGTGTAATGGACACATTTCAATGTGTGCAGAACATGAGGACAAAGGGGGTGAGTTAAGCAAGATACTGTATGAACACTTGAGGCAGGAATGGCAGGGGTCAGAAATGAAACCCATGGGGGTCATGTTGTGAAATGCAACCACAGATAGAGGGACCTCAGAGGAGGTGCTTAGTCATTGCCACCCTCTTGGGTCTGACTTGTGGGTTCAACACTATGTGACCCAACCTGAGGACCTCAGAGGAGGGGGTTGACATGCGCTCACATGATTCCCTATATCCTGGTGCAATTAAGAAAATGGCCAGACTGGGGGTTGAACCCAGGACCTCCCAGATATATACCAGGTGCTCTAACCACTGAGCTACCTAGCCTTGGGTACAGTGAAGTGGATTAATCTATATGACAGATTGTATGTCCAACAGGTCATGAGTCTGGAACATCACCTTGTGGTGTTGTGATCTACCCTCTTTTGGTTTGCCATTTACTTATTGACCCCTTGTTCTTATTTTACACTCTACCCTCATCCCCTTGGTTACTGTTGTGAACCAAGGCCAATTCCTGGCCATATGTCATCCTATTTTACTCAAGAAAGCTCCTTTCACTTTGTATCCTCTATCCACCTCCATTTCCACTGATTACTCCCTTCTACAAGCATACATTGCAAGGAATCCTCATTCCCCAGCCCCTATGGCTTGCTCAAGCACCCTCTTCCCTATTTGGGTAACCCACCATGTGCTAGCGACATGGCCACTCAGCCACTAAGTTCCAAAAACTGGAAGGACTCCTAGACCTCCTAGAATGATCTGCATGATGTCATAAAGTGTTATGATCTACCCCTCTTTTGGTTCGTCCCTGAAAACACTCCTTATTGTTCTTTTACCTTCACCCTCATCCCCTTGGTTACAGTTTTCATCCCTTGATGTTGATGGTCCCTATCGTTTCACCCTTGTGTTTCATCTATTGTTCAAGCTCCTTTTGCTATTTGTTTAGCACTATCTATTGTTCCGCATATACAGTAGTACTGTACAGCCTTGCTAGATACAGTATTTAAGTGCCTGTAGAAGCTGGGGAATGCCTCAAGGTTAGCTTTGTCCCAGTTCCTGTTGCATCCCTTGCCCTGTACTCTCTCTCTCAATCACAACTCTGCTTGTGCTGGCCTACACTCTGCTTGACCTAAGCACACCTCAAGGAACCCTTGTGTTCCTCTTCCTCCTCTGCCTCTCTCTCATCACCCTCCTCTTCTGTGAAACCAGAAGATCGACTCTGTCTGTGGACTGAGTCATTGTCTGACTCAGCCTTGAGACGCTAAACCTTTGATCCGGTCTCCTTGAGCTGGCCCCACTGAAACCCTTGAACCAAGTCACAGGGACTTGGCCCCACTGAACCTTGAGCTAATGCTCTTACAGCCGCGACGCCATAACATAAAGTGCCACTGACATCATGGCTGACTGAGCAACTCCACTATGACCTCATATGCTCACTAAACACTCCACAAGGGATATCATTATGATGTCATTGCTCCACAGTCTCCCTAATTGTCCTGAGTCACCCATAGGTCTGATATAACAAGTTTATGCCCTTAGAATCTGATTGGAGTGGTCCAAAGAGTCTGAGTTATTTTCTGTAGTTCATACTCAGACTTGCAACTAGTATATAAGCCCCGATGTAGCATGGCAGTCATCAGAATGTCCACTCCTTCAAGACCACCTTGTTTAAAGTCCCTTCACTGCACTGGCCTCTAGTCTTTGCCTTTGCCTCTTGCACCATGTACCAGTCCCCATCTGGTACCTCCTTGTCATTTGGCTTGTCCTCCTGTTCAATACTCTACTTCAAGCATACCATCTGTTCTGACCCTCATCCACCTGCTCCTGAGTCCATAGTGATCAGCAGTATGTGTCTTGACATCTGGACAGTCTCTCATCATTCCTGTATTGACCAGCTAATGCTCAAGTGTCTACTCCCAACTCCCCCACTCTTGTCAACACTTCCCTGCATCTTCCTTCTCCTTTCTAACCAGTTCCATGCACCGCCATCCAACTTCTCACTGAGAACCTCAACCCAGTCAACACATCCTTGCCCCTCAGCATCATTTACTCCCCAAAAGTTCCACCACCTTCCCCTGCCACTGCCCAGCCTATTCCAGGTGACTTTGTCCCTGTTGGCACCCTCCCACCAGCACAGAATGAACAACAACAAGGGGACTGCCCACTCTTGCCTGAAGGCTTCCTCAATCATCCCCCTTGCACAGTATTTCAGTTCCACCCACACCAGTACTTTGTCCTTCCCACCATCAATCAACCCCATGAGCAGTGGTGACCCCTCCATGACTTGAACCACCAAAACCACTTGTCATGCATCCCTACCACAGATCAGTTCAGTCATCATGCCTTCACAGACACCTACACAACTGCCTTTCATGCACACATCATCCACACTTTTGTGGTGGAACCCTTCAAAGCTGCCCTTGCCACTGAATACAATTTCACCCCCTTCAGCATCTGTTCCTCTGTAGGAATATAGGCCCCAGATGTTGACTTCCCCCTCAGACACCTTGCCTATGTTTTTAACATCTTGTTGTTTAGGAAACTACTTACCCTGCCCCCTATTTACTGTCCTGCTTATGAGGGCTCATTTTGCTTATCAATTGTACATGATTTCTTGGACAGATTCCTAGCTTTCACTTATGGTTACTTACATTTTGAGGAAGGAAGTAACCATGTGTCTTTGCATCACTACTCAACCTATATGGTCAACACCCTATGTTTTAACCCTCAGCTACTTTGCTTTTGCTTTACACCTCATATCCCTCCTAGCCCTCTTGAATTACTTGAGAGCTACCATCTCCAGACCATGTGTCAAGACTCACTGTTGAACTATCCAGTTCAAGAGTGAGGGGTTAGCTCAAAGACGAGTCAATAGACGTCCAAGATGGTGTGGGCAAGAAGTAGGGTCCAAAGCAGTAACAAATACCAAAGGGGTACAGTTACTGGTACAGTTGAGCAAGCACGCAGAGAGGAGGCCAGGGTGGGCACAAGGGGATGGTCCTTAAAGGAGTATCCCAGGGATAGAGAGTGCTGTAAACAAATGGACAGTCTGAGGACTGTCCATATACTACAAGAGAACTGCTAAATAGGGAACAAGTCATAACCTTGTTATCAAGCACAATAGTGTGATGAGTAAGAAGTTGGAGTGCGCTTACTGAGCATGCTCAGTCATGCTCAGTAAGCTGCTGAGTAAGAAGGCTTCTCTTAATGAGCAAGAGCCTTCACTGTCCACATGTTCACTGCTTTAGTACACGTGCAAGCACCTGATTCATTTTCTTGTTAGTTAGTTTAGGGCTGGTCATTTGAGGACTTGTAGTTTGCTTTAGGGAATAGCGTTATCTTATAAGGCCCCTTATATAGTTCTATTAGGGTCCTTAGAGTCGACCCTAATACTTCTATTAAGGTCCTTAGTATTGCCTTATAGTTTGTTCTATAGTTATTAGAGTTAGTCTAATAACATGTTGTAGGGTCTTTGATACTGTGTCAGTGCTTATTTTAGGGCACCTAGAGTCGTCCTAAAGGGTCCTTAGGAAGGCCCTAATACTGTCTTTTATTGCTAAAAGGGTTGCCATTAAGTGGGGCTTGCTGTATGTCTATTGTGCCGAGAATTGCTCGTGTGACAATGCGCACATGATATTGTGGACACCTCTACTCACCCCTTTTGCTTGTGTGAACAGGGTGACACCATAGAGGCAGGGTTTCCTCTCATAAGGAAGGGTCCTTCAAGGGCCTTCTCTGGAGAATGGTTCATGACACCATGGATCTTGTGCATGGTTCTTAAAAAGTAAGAACCATCCTTGTAACACTTCAATTAAGATTGAATAAAGTTTTGTTCTTATCTTAACTAAAAGTGCTTCAAGAATACATCTTGGAAGAAGATGAAGAAGAAGATGCTATCACTAGACATATTTTAAATTTAAATCACTAATGAACTTGGACTTCCACCACATTCCCTGTCACCAGCTTAACCAACTTACACAATGTACCAGGAACTGAACCCCCTCACAAAGATTTCCCCCACCTTGTTAAAGAATTCCTTGAAGTCTTACCATTTGGACAACTCTTAAGCCACAACAAACACACATTATATCTTGAAACCCTTAGCAGACTCTTACCACCAGCACAATAGCAATTATTATATTGGCACCTTGCTCAAGCAAAAAACATCCAAGAACAACCAGTGGACTATCAATCCCTGCACTCCAGTGAACTAAACCTCTGGACCAGGATCATCGAACTGTGTCATCATTTCATTGTTCACTCTCTAAGAACAGGATATTGCCTATTCTACCTAGCTTGGATGTATATCAGTTACTATTGTCTCATTGTCCAATTCTACCATCTACGCCTCAACAGAATACAAAGGGAAAACCAGTCCCACATCTAACTTGCTGTTGTACCAGGAATACACAACACCTTTGACTGGAAGACTAACTCTTGGCTATATGATGCAGACTACCACCAACCTTGGGCAATCACCAGCCCAGATGCCTCATATACTGGTCCCCCTGCATACTACTCAGTCCCAGCAACTCTAGAAGCCTCAAGTCTCACCCCTCGACCACTCACACTGATTCAAACCACAGTTCCAACAAGCCAAGAATGCTGGTCCACTAGTACCAAAGAAACTGAGTCAGATCCATGGACAGCAAGGTGTTACTGCAAAGCAGAGTATTGCATGTGTGGTTATTGACCAGACACACCCCCTACCCCTGATGGGATTACCTTGTGGACAGCAGGTGATTATCACCTCCCTATTCAGTAAACCTAGCTCCTTGACACAGAAGATGTGCAGCATCCCAGCAACCACCTTTGAGAGAAACAGTTCGCAATGTGAGAGGATTGTTGAACCAGAACCTGAATGGATCAAAGAAGGCAAAGACCTTCATACAAGGTTCAAGATCCACTCATAGATGTTACATGTTAGACAGAACTTTAGAATATGCACATATGGCAATAGGATTATGCATACTATGCTATCTATCACAAGATGCAGCCTTACACTGCATCTAGAGCATTTCCACATCACATGTCACTGAGTGCACAATATAGTGGACACCTGTAGTCACCTCTTTTGGACTTAGGAACAGCCCTGGATCATAGAGGTATAAATACCATACATGTAGACAAGTATACACATCGCTCTACACCCCAATATCACTTGAGCATTTAGCACAACCTCTAAGGTGGGTTGCTTGGCCTGTTAGCTGTGCTCTATGCTGTGCAACAGGTTATGGGCCCTGCAAGCCATGCACCTTCATCAGTTGCAATGATGGCGAAGCATCCCTGAAGCCTGCATGCTGCAGCAAGCTAGTCTACCCTCTAGGGAGACTATGTGTTAGGATTCTTGGGTTCTGTGTTCTCGTCTGATTACCTATGCGTTGGTGACTCATTTCTGTTTACTCATATGTGCTTATTCATCTGGCTTAGTGATTGCTTACTGACCCGCTTACTCATTGATGAGTAATGGCTTACTCACTACTTACTGATTGATGACAGATATTAGGAAAGAATGACTCACGCGTGAGTCATTTCTGACATTCTCGAATTGTGCTCTACGTATTTGGATACTACTAATACTTAGCTATGTGCACTCCAAGTTTCGTACAAATCGGATCAGTAGTTGTTGAGATATCGTATAAATAGTCTGTGGTACCAAGAAGTCAAGCCTTATGCTCAACTTACTCTGTCACAAGAAACAATCATCTTGTCAATGTTCTAACCAAACTATAGTGCTAACTCTAAGTGAAAGAGGCCCTTCTCTTCTCTCACATCTATTCTTCCTGAGATAATATCAAAGGATTTGAAGTCTAGTGCTTGAACTAAATCAAGCAACTTTTTCATAAAGAGTTGGTAATAAGATCAGTCAGATCTTAACACTATGTCAGCTTGTTTTGAATACAATACTCTTACTGACAACCTCTAAGCCCCCCTCTAACAGCTATTATGTTGTCTTCTCAACCAGTTGCCACTGTTGTTCCCATCCTTGATGGTGCAAACTATGGTATTTGGTCAATGGCTATGAAAGCCTACCTCATGTCTGTTGGACTGTGGGGTTATTGCAATGGCACATTTGACATGCCAATCCTTCCTGGACTTCCTCAGGCACCTCTTCCCAAAGAGATTGCTGCCCAGACTGCCACCCAAGCAGCTTGTGTTGAATCGCACAGTAATAAGGTAGATTAGATCGTAATAGATCTAATAAAATGATATTCAGTTTCTGTGAGAAGAAACTGCTTGTGTCATATTTACCTAATAAAATGATACTACAGCGCGTAATCAGCTACTGATAAGATCGTGAGATAGTAAGTACTTACTTCAGTTTCTGTGAGAAGAAACTGAAGTATCTACTGTATGTACGACACTCTTAAGTATCTGAGAGCGTCCCTAATTATTTTGTCTAGTAACTATCAAATTGTTTTCACAATCACTATGTGCTAGCTACCGATTGTCTTAGATCACCCTATCAATTTTGTTATCGTACGCGTTTCAGCAACTGATCTGAAACACTTATGTGGTCCAGGCCTGTGGGCCGCCCGGACAGTTTGGGCCGACGCGTCAACGCTTTGGCTACGCTTTATCTCAACAGCTTGGAGAGAATGGAACAAAGGAAATGATATGGCAGTTGGTCATATTGGTCCTCAGATCAAGCATTGTGATCCAGCAGGATCTCATGACCGCGGATAATGCCAAAACAATCTGGAATCACCTTGAAACCCTTTATGGGCCAGCAACAGCCACTACTATCTTTAAGGACTTTAAAGAAGCCATTTCCATTCGCATTAACCCAAACCAGCATCCTGACCCACAAATGGATTGGATACATGCTGCCTTCCAGTGCCTTACTGCATCCTCCCTTCAGATTCCTGACACTCTGCAGGCGCTCATAATGTTTGCCACCATTCCCCAGAAATGGGAAATGCTGGTCCACATTGTTACTCAGAACTATTAACTAGTCAACCTTAACCCTAAGGACATGTGAGAGGCTATTGTCTCTCAATACCAAACTGAGATCAATCATGGAACAAATAAAAAGCACAGCATGCAGAAGCTCTCCACTGTCAAATGCAAGCATGGTGACCCTTCCTTCTCCAATCAGCAGCAGGGCTCTAAGCCCAAGTGTGATGAAGATAAGGACAAGTGCCAGCACAGTAAGTATGGTGGAAAAGGAAAAGGGAAGGGCAAGGAGACATCTGATCACAGCCATGGTCCCAGACTCTCACACATTGTGGACATTGCCACACTCCCACTCCCAACCATTACCACTATTGCCCATCTGGGTCCCTTGGGGATCCAACAATGTACCATCCCAACTGTGACTGACCCTTGCAAATGCACTCATAGCCCTTACAAGGCCTTAAACAAAGCACTTGATTGAGCTGATGATCTTGGGGTAACTCCCACTATACAGACAGTCAAGACCCTTGAGCAGCAGATCTTGACTCTGAAGCGAGCCAAACCAGGGCACTGCAGAGTTCATGGGGCTGGACGGCAATCCAAAGACGGTTGTCTTGACCCAAGAGCAAGAGGAATGAGGAGGAAGGGAAAGAGAAGGAGAGGAGAGGAGAGCAAGATCACTCGCACGCAGTTGTTTCTGACTGAAGGTAAGGGGAACTCAAGAAGACTGTATTCTTCCTCTTTTTTTTTTTCACTACAGAGTAGCTAGGTGTTTTATATACAGGAGAGAAGTACTAAGGATGAAAGGTATGAAAGGGAGATAGGCATGAAAGAGAATCGAGACTAGTCGAGATGGTCGAGGCCATGGTGAAAGGCCTGAGATGCGAATGCGTCGCGTGTGCCGAGGCATGGTGTGTGCACGTGGTCGGTGGCGAGGACTGGGCGATGCGATGCAAGGAAGGAGGCAAGGTGTGGGAGGAGGCCGAGTATCACGCATCGCGCGCGGTCCGCATGTGGTTCCGAGGCCAGCAATATGGCTCACCTTACACCTCCCGGGGGCTTGAAATTTTGACTGTCCCCAGTCAAACCTTCTTGAGTGAGTCTTCGACCTTGAACACGCGTGGTTTCATCATCGCAAAGGGGGTGGGCGTCACAGCAAGACAAGATGGGGTGGGGCGTGCTCGAGAAGTGGAGGCATCGGCGGCGAGCGTGAGTTCGTAGACAGAGACGTGGGTGGCGAGGACTGGGGAAGGAGGATGCATGTGGCGGCTTGCACGGTGGTAGCATTTGTCGTCTTGCGACGGCGGTGGCGGGGTCGTCTCCAGTGCAGGTGGCGGCAGCAGACGTGAGTGAGAGCGCGCGAACGGACGGGGAGGCAACGTGGGAGGCGGCGTGCAGTGTGTTGTTGACGTCGGCGGCGGCTTCTCCTACGGCGGCGGCATGGCGGCTGCTGCTGCTCCTTCTGCGGTGGTGCATGGTGGTTAAGTTCGAGTTCGGGGCCTTCTTGGTCTTTTGAGGTGATGCTGGGTGCAGTTGCAGTTGCTGCTGCTGCTGCTGCTGAGGCGTCGACTGGGATGTGTCGGCGAACGGCTCGTGATGGCGGCCGGCTTCTGCTTCTCCGAGGCGGCGGCGTGTTCTTCGTTATCCGATTCTTCGTGGCGTTCTTCTATTTGTTCCTCGTTAACGTCTTTTACGAGGCGTGGCGGCGAGACGGCGGTTAGCGGATACGAGATGGTGGCGTGGTCGGGAAGCAGGAGCGTAGGCGGCAAGCGCGAGACGGGAGCGGTAGGGGCGACGGCTAGCAAGACTGGGGGCGCGGCGGCGGCGGCTGACTGAGCAAGGATTGAGGCGGCGGGTGAGACTGACGAAACTGAGGCGGCGGCTGAGACTGAGACGGCTGGGGCTGAAGGCATGGCAGAGACTAGGGGCGCGGTGGCGGCGGCTGATGATGGTGTTGATACGGCGAACTGGGCTGAACTGACGAGTGCGGGCGAGGCTAAGACGGACGCGAAGTCGGCGGCTGGCATGACTGAGGCTACTGTGGCGGCGGACGAGGCGACAGACGAGACTGAAGGCGCGGGAGCGGATGAGACGAAGGCGGGGGTGGCAGACGAGGCTGCAAGGGCTGAAGTGGCGGGCGGCGCTAAAACGTCGGGTGGGCGAGGCTGAGATGGTGGTTGTAAATGGAGCTGAGACAGTGGCCACAGCAGGCGACACTGAGGGCGCGGGAGCTGGCTGGGCAGAGAACGGGGAAGGTGGCGATAGGCGATCTCTGTCGAGGCTGATGCTACGGCGGCGGGGGCAGATGAGGTGGCGACGATGGCGAATGCGGGCGATGCTGGACGGCGGAGGCAGGTGGGCCAAAGCGATGACGGCTGGCGGGTCGAAGATGGCGGCGGTGAACGAGAGTGGACGGGAACGGCGGACGAGGTGGAAACCGCAGGGACGATGGGAGCAGGGCGAGAGGAAGGCGATGACGGGCGACGCAGGGAACGGAGACGGGAGACGTAGAGGCGGCGGCTGGCAATGCTGGTGATACGACGGTGGGCGAGACTGAGGTGGAGTCGATGACGACTGCGGGCCAACGGAGAGATGGCGGTGGAAGCTGGTGACGTGGGGACAGTGGTTGCGGCAGAGGACGAAGCTGGGGCGACGGCGGTGGTGGGCGTGAAGGCGACGGGCTGGCGGCTCTCCTGTTCCAGGGTTTCGGATATGAAGTCGCGTCGGGGGTCTCGCCTGGGAAACCCGAAATCACGCTCCCATTGTATGTCTCGAGGATGTTGAGAGAATATGTCGACCAGTGTATCGATAACCTTTTGGAACTCGACAAGTCTCGTAGCCGTTCGTCCACACTCCAGGGACCGAGGCGTAGGAGCACCATCCAGCGGTCATCCGGGTGGAGTCCGAACCAGAACGACTCGGTCACGTCTTCGTAGGATAGTGGTGGCCGCGTGGATGAGGGGCTCGCATATTGCCCTGAGTTCCAGGTAGTAACTCGGATACATCCTCTTGGTTGCGCATGCGTAGCTAGATGAGGAGGTGATGAGGGGCGTCCAGTTCCCGTTGGAGAACCGGAAGGCCTGGGTCGGCGTGCTGAAAACGGATGCAATGCATGCGCGACGAAAGCGGATGGTGGGATGAGGGGAGTGCGACTGGTGTGGGCGCTGTGAGTGTGGCTGGCGGGTAGCTGAAGACTTGGGCACTGTTGGCGGCGAGCCAGGCGTCGACGGCGTCCTTCAATCCGCGTCCGTTACTGCTGTTGGGGATGGGTTGCCCATTTGGAAGGTGGAGGCGGGCGTTGCGGATGACGATGCGGCCGGTGCGGCAGTACTCCTCGGCAATCGTGCACCATCGGACACCGTGGCCGGGTTGGGCGCAGAAGGGGCAGCCGTTGAGCCTTGGCGCTCGGCGGAAATAGGCAGAGGCATCGGAATGTGATGACATGGCGCGTTGGTACAGCGGCGGGCGGTACTGGCTATCAAGGGAGTGTGTCGAGTGAAGCAGCGTGCGTGGGCGTGAAGGTGAAGGCCGCGGCAGCTACAGGCGATATTGACGAGCGGGCAGGTGAGGAGAGGACGACAGCGTGCGGGCTGTGATGGCGTTGGCTGGTGGACTGGCGCG